>SOPF01016421.1:445-23861 GCA_012979155.1 Hypericum perforatum
ATTATTATTATTATTATTATTATTATTATTATTATTATTATTATTATCTTCTCCGATGGTTTTTACTCATGTGATGGTCGAACATATATAAGATCCATTAATTAACTTTTTGAACGGGTCATACTTAAAAATATCAAGTTCTTTTCTAAAAAATATTTAGTACGACTAAGTTCTCAATTACTCATGTTTATGATGATTACAACAAAAAATCTATTGCTTAGAATAGGTGTTTAGTGGTTATTATCTTATTTGATTTATGCAAAATATAGTAAGCAACTATCATTAATCGCTTAGATCAAATGTTGAAAGCATTGGTTTAGTTTAATTACGTCTTGAATTCTAGATTTGCAAATACATTAGTATTAAAAAATGATTGGAAATCGTTTACTATTTTTCAAGATCAAATATGGATTAATAGTCTCAATAACAATAATCATTTAGATTAACTATTGAAGAAAGCATTTTAATTAAAAAAAATCTCAAATTTGAACCTTTATTCTATATTATAAAGCACCACTGTTAAATACTCTTTGAAATTTTGAATATAAAAATCAACTAATTCAAATATAAATTATTATTGGTGGGTAACATATGGTTAACAAAATAGGAAGTTAGGGTAATTAATAATGAAGAAGGCGTCGTGTGGGCCCACCTTCTGTCTGAATAAGTGAATATCCCACTTTCGTCTTAACGTGTCCTTCCTTTGTCCTGGGACGGCAACACCAGGGGACGGTTTTTTCTCCTCGGCGTTTTTTTTGGTTTTAATTTGACTTTTTTCTTCCTGAAAGGGATGCTTATCGACTATTATCGACGAGAAATAATTTGGTAGATCCAAGAGGGAGTTTTAAAAGGAAGATAAATTAACTCTCGACGAGAAATAATTTGGTCAAACTCTAAATTTTCATTTCTGAAATTAAATAAAGTAAGAACGAAAATGCAAAGTGTGAAAAAGGAAAGTTGAATATGATAGAGGAGGTCCAAGGAGATTTGGCAAGCTTCTAGATGGTATTATTCATCTCTTGCTGTTTATATTTGTTGAATTTAATTAAGAGTTTAAATTATAAAAAAATGTAACATAATTAATATTCATTGAGATATTTTATTCAAATTTTAAAATTTTATCTAATTTTATATGAATTAATAATTCATATAATCTATTGTGAATTCAAAAATATTGTATAGTTTGAAAGTGAAACTTTGGTTAGAGGTATACGATCTCATATCATAAAACATATGATTGGATTTGAACTACTTCCTACTTTTTAAAGTTTATTCAAAACGACCAAAGGGCTTTTAAATCAACCAGTAAGTTGAATAAATCCTGATTACTTATTATCGCATTGACTGGCCTCATTGGGTCGAGCACAATTTAGTGAAGCTAAAAACTGAAACGCTAAGTATCGCCAAATTAATTAAGTGCTTCATTGAGAACTGAGAAGCCCCACATAAATCTTGGACCTTCTTCGTCATTTATCTTTCAAAGATTTAATGTGCTGCAAGTAACGGCCCACCTGAATTGTCACTGGAATTTAACATTATCCATAAGTAAGTTTCCAGACAACGTGTACCATAAAAAAAAAATACATATTTGCTCCTTTCAAAAACAAAAAGAGGTGGCTATGATTTATGTTTTTTATGTGTTGTATTTACGAATAAAAACTCCAAGATATGGTTACACCAATCGTACAAAAATACGATCTTAAAGTAATCAGATAACTCTAAGACCACCCGCATCGGGGTGGTCACGCGCCCCGGGCACGCCACGTGGCGGCCCGGGATTGGGCGCGAGGTTTTCCTCGCGGCGCCCCTGGTGTCAGTCGGGGCGCGCCTCGCCCCGGGCGACGTGGCCCCTTCTGATTGGGCCACGTCACGCGGGGTAATATAATATTATTATTTTTTATTTTTTTAAAAAATCGAAAAAAATTAAAAAAAATCGAAAAAATTATGAAAAAAATTCTAAAAATTCCTTTTACTGTTTTTGACTTTTTTGTGCAATTAAATATTTTTTTATTGTTTTTTGGAAATTTTATACAATTTTTTGAATCCAAATAATTAGACTTTAAAACCCTTAAACCCTAAACCCTAAACCCTAACCCTAAACCTTTGCTATGTAATTTGATATAAAGTTTATATTTTAATATAATTTAATATAAATTATAGAATGTAGTATAATTTTATGTAAATTATAAACTCTAACCCTTACCCTTACCCTAACTCTAACCCTAACCCTAATCCTAACCTTAAAATTTTATGCACTTATATATTTAAACAACATATTAAATTTGGTGGCGGTATTTAGTTATGTAATTTGCAAATCAAAGTTATTTCTTCAATTTCGTAGTTTCTTTTGTAATTTATAATTTTTAATGAAATTTCCTTTTCTTGAATTTAGTGTTCCAATTTTTTTTTCGCATTTTCGAAGTTACGCGAAAAAAATATTCGATTATGACACAGTTAGCTGAATTTTTTTAAAAAAATGAGCTGAGAAAAAAGCTGACGTGGCGCCCAGGGCGTGGCACTGTAGCAGGGGCACCAATGTGGGCTGAAAACTGAGAGCAGGGGCGCGGCTGACGTGACGCCCAGGGCGCGCACTATAGCGGGGGCACCAATGCGGATGGTCTAAATCACATACACATAATTATCATTAGGGTTTATGAAATAGAGAAAAAGGAAATGGGCAGAAACCCACCAAAACAGACCATGTAAGGAGACCAGTTCTTACTTCTTTTTTTTTTTGGTTGAGGAAAACCAGTTCTTACTTCTTAGCATACCTTGATTTGGATATGCCTACATGGCTTGACTTTTCAATAATCTGGAACTATACTTTTAAAAACTCCGTTAAGAAAACCCGGCTTATACAATTTTCGACGGAGCTCAATTTTATATACCTTCTATTATGTACTATCAAACAGTACTCAATTCTATATGCCGAAGTTTCAAAAAAGCGAGGGCAATAATGCGTGCATTCCTTTTAACCAATAATAAACTACGTTGACTACTCGTGGATTTTACTATTCATATTTATATTGTCTTTGATGGAATTTGCCTCCTCCCATAATGGGGAATATAACTCGTAAGAAGAGAAAAAGATCAAGAACTCAACTTGGAACAAGAATCAGAAAAGATGGTAAATGACATAAACAGATGGAGGCAAAACAAAATTGAACCAGTAATTACAAGTTCTGGCCTTCTCACAATTTAACCTAATCCAGCTCATACTTTAGAATCTAAATCAAACAATGCACGCTTGCTTTCTGATCTCGGCGTATAACAACTATTTTTTGCCTACTGCTTCTGAATCTTTCTACGGATAGAGTTCGATGATGAAACCGGATTGATGACGCTCGATTGGCAACTCTTTTTTTCCCGCATCAGTTCCCCGATCTCACTTTCCTTTCGACCCATCTATTGGAACACTTTCCTTAATCTTTCCGCAGACAAGGATGCTCTTTTGTTGGTAGGTTCCAGAACCAGAGCGTATTTAAAATCTGCAAGTAACGAAGATTGGAAGCTATATCAATTCATGCAAGAACAAGATCTGCTACTAGGGCCAAGAACTCCAAAAGTTGGGAAATGTAGTCACCTTCTATTGCATCCTTGTAATAACCAAGCATTTCTCGAGCGGTTCCTCTACGTAAATAGGCCTTTACATTCTGAAAGGGAACAGAAGAAGACTAAGTTAAGTCACACATTCGAAAGGGGCATTGTCGTGTTTCCAGCAAAAGCTTACCTTTTTGTCGAGCTCCACAGCCTTGGTACAGTCTGCCTCCGCTTGAAGAAAGCTAATAACAACCAAAAACATAGTGAGCTATATCAGTAAACAAAAGGGAAATTCTGGGTGCCGAGAAAGATACAGGTGGCACATGCACATCACGCCATACCTTCCCAATTCAAGGTAAGCTGCAGCTCTGTTACTGTAATAGGTAGCATTGGTTCCGTCAAGTCTGATAGCCTCGGTATAGAAGCCTATTGCTTTCTGCCACAGCTTATCTTTGAATGCCTGATTTCCCTACGAACAGGTTCCAGGAGGGATAACTCTTAACAATTCATCATGGTAGTTCAAGGAATCAATATTTGAAAACAATAGCACACAGCTATTGTTACAAACCTTTTCTTTGGCCGTATCGGCAAGATTTTCTTGGCTCTCAGTGTCACGAGGCAATTTAGAATCTGTAAGCAACTCAACCTGCTCTTTAAGAGACGCATACACGCTTTGCACCGTGTCAAGCAAAAAGCGATCACCTCCATGTTTGGCTATTAGGGACACTGAAACAGGACATTTCTCATATTGACCAAGGGGAACTGTGACCTAAAACGGACAAAGGTATATCAATCAATGAAATCGAATCTCAATTGCAGAACGCACAAGAGAGAGGGGGAGAAAGAGAGGAGAGGTTACCTGACAACAGCCAGACAAGCTAGCTAAACTCAGCAGGCTAGATGTAGTTATCTGGTAGTCTTCAGAGGAGAGTTCCTTGCCACCAAGTTTAGGAGGGAGATAACCAGTCGTAGGGATGACCAAAATACCATCATCCTGGACCGAAGAGAACAAATCATATGATGCTTTCTCTCAACATACTTTATGGGCTCTTGTCCAAATGCGAAAAGCAAATAAAGCGAGCTCAAGAAAGATAGTAGGTTGTCATAAGCCGTTAACTTCTTTTTTCATTTTCCTTTTTGCTAGACTGCAACTTGATAAAATAAAAATACTCTGTTGGTTGTCACAAAAAAAGGTAAAACTTTCAGGTTTCAATAGAGTGGTGGTGCACAACCAATGCAGCAAGAATCTGATCATCTGCAGATCTATACTACAAGTGTCTTTCAGTTTATTTTTTTGATAATCAGATTTTCCATCGCAACCAGCATTTGAACCTTGGTCATTCCCCACCCCACCTCACCCCTCCCTAAGTGCTAATTGGTTGTCTTTCAGTTTCTTACATGGCAAACTTCTGATCCTAGTCAACCATGTGAATATATGAAGTAACTTCATACACAAACCAAGTTTTTTAGGGTGATATAAACCAAGGTAACAGCAATAGCAAGTTGCTTTGTTAGCTTATGGAAAAAAAATGAGCTCTCTGGACAAGGAGCAGGAAACGGGAGAGCAAACCATATTTGGAATAAACATTACCTTTAACAGGACATTGACAGCTTCACGCATTTCACTTCTGATGGATTTGCAGATCTCTTCTGTTTCCAATGGATCTATTGTTTCATTTAATTGAGCTAATATAGAAGAACTAAGAATAGGCTTCTCTGCATCCACCCACTTTGAGTGATGGGCTCTGAATTCAGATCTACAACAAAATTCAGAGAAACTCTATTACCTTATAGTTTGAACAGTAAGGATATGAAATATGCAGCAATCCCTTCATACAAATATACAGAAGATATTATCACAATGGCAGTTGTGCAACAACTAAGGTCGGGAAAGAAGGCTAACCGGTGGATAAGCTGCACAATATTTGCAAGAGATACTAGGGCCGAATTTTTGCATTGACCATTCGACTGCTTGTTGTGGAATTTCTTCAAGCTTGGAACTTTCGAAGTGAAATAGTCATTAAGGACTTCATGTTTCAGTACTTGTCCTGAAAGAAATCATAATATATGGTTCACGATATTCTTAAGCTAGCAAATACTAGTATGATGAAAGCATGGGCGAATAAACAGAAACAATATTTTATTATGTACTTATCTTGATAGAAAGAAACAAAACTTATTTAGACAAAGAAAAGGGTTACTAAACTTATGAATCGGGTAAAATAGAAAGGAAACATACTTCCATAGAGCTTCTCAGCAGATCTAATCACCAACTGCGAAACCCTTTCAACGGGGATCTTTTGTAGTTGAAAGCAATCATCAGCAATGACAATTTGTCTAGGATTTCGTTGACTTCCGAATGGAAGCTGCAATATTACATGGCCAACACGCCTCAGAATATTTGGATCTCTGGCAAACCATCCTGCAATCAGGTAGATTCCAAGATTCATTACCATTTACAGTTTGATGCATTTTTCAGAAATATCAAGCTACAATTTCAAATAGTACATAAATTCAATCTCCAGCCATAAATTCGATGCAGGACCCAAAGGAAACTTCATAAAGAATTTCTCGTAACGCGACGAATGTGGAAAAATGAGCATCAAGAGTAAATACAGATGTTCAAATATCAAGATTGCTTCAGATAAAATACGAACCAACAGTGTCCAAACTTGCTGAAACGGGCAAAATTCCGGAATGAGAGACAGCACCATACGACGGACGAAATCCAAAAATGCCGCAATATCCAGCAGGTACTCTCACTCCTCCAACTGTGTCCAAACCTGTCAGGTAAACACAATCACTGCGAGTCACAACTACCATTATATGTTTAGTTAAATCTAGAGCTTATGTACCCATCTTTCCCGCCAAAAAGTCTACAAATTTCAGTTTTTGTTTCAAATTTATGAAGATCGATGGTTTTGAACGCAAACATGGAATATTCTTCTTGAAGCTCACCCAAAGCAAAGTCAACAAGATTGGCAGCCACGGCAACAGCAGCTCCGCTAGAGGGCCCACCGGGTACTCGGGCAGGTGCTGCAGGATTGGTTGGTGTGCCATAATGCTTATTTTCTCCACTGATACTGAAAATCAACGACGCGCATAGCAACTGATACCCAGTAAATAAAAAAGCAAAGCATAATCAAAACAACAGGGCACCACAAGCGTACCCGCAGGCAAGTTCGTCCACAACAGTCTTGCCAACGCAGGTGGCGCCTCCCTCCACAAGAGCCGAAACCACAGCAGCAGTTCGCGAAGCAGTTTCGTGGGTCCGCGCCCAGTCGGGATGCCCGAATCCTGTTACATACCCCTCAATATCAAACCTGCAACAACACACAAAATCAAACATTTACACAACAATTCCTGGCGAAACAAACTGGTAGAATCTCCATATCCAACCCAAAGCCTTAAGTCAAATGGCTTGGTGGATTTTCAACACTTGCATAAACTTGGCCCCCACTTTTGCTCTAATCGATGTGGGATTGATTCTAAACACAAAACAAAACCCGAACTCGAGAGAGAGAGAGAGAGAGAGAGAGAGAGAGAGAGAGAGAGAGAGAGGAATTACAAGTCGGAGAGGGCAAAGGAGAGGGAGGTGAGAGGATGGGGGGCTTTGGGAGGGGCCGGCTGGGGAGGAGGAAGGAGGAGAAGCTTCTGGATAAAGGCTCCGAAGTCTTCCCTCGTCGGTTTCCTCTTCAACCGCTTCGTAACTAGAAGTATCCCCGCCAGCCCTAGCCCTAGAAGAACCCATAAGTTCGCCGGAGTTGATGACGAACCCATTGAAAAATCCCCCCAATTTTTTTATTTTTATTAATTTATTTTTGATTAGAAAGGGATGTGATAATGATGATAATTCTTAGGGGGGAAACCCTAAGCCGGAGAGAAGGACAAAGGAAGGACTGAGGGTGGTGTGCCCGAGCAAGGAAGTAAGCTCATCCATTTCTCTATTTTATTACAAGGGGTGAATATTTCTTTAAAAAAAGGTAAACTACATCTGGCCCCCTCTAGTTTAAATATATAGACGATTTTCCCCTTTATTTCGCAAACTGATTAAAAACTCCTCTTAGTTTGGTGAAATTATACGATTTCTCCCCTTTTGTCGGAACCGGAGCAAATCTCCGGCGAAGAGGCACCTGAAATGACAAAAATGCCCTTATACTAAAACAAAACAAAAAAATCAAAAATAAAATTCTAATTTTGATTCCTAATCTAAAAAATCACGAATCCGGCCATTTCAAAGATTTCCCGATCTTTGCCGCGCCTTAGCCCGCCGTCATGATCGGCGGCCAGATCAGCCGTGCCCTCAGCTAGGCGGTTCTTCCGAGACAAACCTCGGGCCCTAACGTGCCTCAAAACTCCGGGACCGTGCAATCCCCCTCTTCATCCGTTCCTACTCTGACAGCCGCAGCTCCGGGCCCTGCCGTGCTGCTCGGTGCCCCTCCTTGTGTCCAGCTCACCAAGGCGGTCCCTCCGAGCCTTACGTCATCTCCTCAGCTGCCCAGAAACGCGACTTGCATTTTCCCGTCCTCCGGCGCTGCTCTTCAGATCTCTGTCGCTCCAGCCGCCACCGTTTGCACCAAGACCTCCACCGTCCTGGGACGAACCTAACGGTAGGTACGACGCCCCACCTAGCCACTCCAACCACCATCCTCGCGTTGCCATCCCTCACCTCCGGCTTTGGCCTCCCCCAATAGGCACTCTACCCCCGTACTCGGCCGTGCCGAGCTTCTGATGGCCCGGTTATCCTTCTCACCGAGTCGGCCACTTCCCGACGCCTCCACCCGATGATTTTCGGTACTCTGCCATGCCCCCGACCTCCTCCGCCGTGTACCTCCCTAGCGTTGACTATGCCGGCGCCTCCAACGCCGAGAGCCATCACCCACCGTGAAATCTTATTGCTGAAAGTTGCTGGGATTTAATTTAGATCATGAGGAAGGAGGAGGAAAAAAGGGAAGGAGGAAGGAAAAGACAAAAATATTTTTTTAGTTTTTTGTTTTATTTTTTAGTGTAAGGCTATTTTAGTCATTTCCCGTGCCTCCTCGCCAGAGATTTGCTCCGGTTCCGACAAGAGGGGGGAAATCATATAATTTCACCAAACTAAAAGGAGTTTTTAATCAGTTTGCGAAATACATAGGGAAAATCGTCTATTTGTTTAAACTAGTGAGGGCCACATGTAATTTACCCTTAAAAAATGTCTATTGTTAAAATAAAAAAACCAAATTGGAGGGCCTCGAATTTTTCCACTTTCCAATTCATTGGGTCCAATAACACTTGCATTAATATATTTTTAGATCATTACGTAAATTTATATTTTGAAAAGAATGACTTTTTTTTCGTCCAAACAGTCGGTTTGTCCAACCGATTAATTGAACAGTAATATAAAAAAACAGATGATTCACCATCCTTACTTACGTGGAATACTAGTCGATTTTGGTGTCGGATTGCAGTCGTGCATTCTAAAACTTAGAAAATATGTATTCGCACAATAAGTTTAAGCTAATATACTAATATATTTCTTTGCTAAATTTTAATATTCACTTCGTGTTTTGATACACCATGATTTTGTGGTTGGTTTTGAATTCTCTAAATGGATGACAACTATTTTTTACCTGATTAACAATTAAATAACAAATTAGTAATTCTGATTAATTAAGTTATTATATCATGTCATTAATTTTATTTTAGTATGATACTTCTTGCTAATGTATTTTGTTATATTAGCAGCATTTTGTTACTATTCGCATGGATTGGCTAGACTTGTAACTGATATAGAAATCAGATGTTTCTTGAGTAAAACACAAAATCTCTTATCAATCATCATTTGGCTGGAACAATTGGAGTAAGTTATTTTGCTGGGATGATACATCTAGTTCATGTCGTTAATCCTATTTTATATTTCTAAACGATGAAGAAAAACCTTAAAATTCTGGGATGATACATCTAGTTCATGTCGTTATTTTGCTGGGATGGTACATCGTTTATATTTCTAAACGATGAAGAAAAACATTAAAATTCTGACGAAGGAAAAAAATAAGATAAATAGGAAGATGAATAGCATGTATTTCAATTCAAGTTTTTTTTTTTAAAGAAAAAGTCGATTCATTCATAAAAAATCAAATCATAGTATCGGTTACATCAGCATTAACAGCAATCAGGGACGGATCCAGAAAATTTATACTATGGGGGCAAAATATTTATTTATTTCATGCAATTGACAAAAAAAATTAAATGGGGGCAAATTAGTCAATATTAATGGGGGCAAACTCTTTTTTTCTATTAAATATAACCAAAAAAAAATTTGTGTGGGGGCAATTGCCCCCACAAGGGACCATGTGCCTCCGTCCCTGACAGCAATAAGGATTTCGGGTGGAAGAACAGCAAGGTAATGGGTCAGCTCATTTTGGAGAACTTGTAACTTTGCTAATAAATGTGCTGGTCTATTCGCAGCTCGTGGGGCATAGCTAAACCGGATGTCTTCGAATCCTTCTACCATCGTAGTGCAGTCTTCTATCAACGTGGAAAGATCACCATAATCTCGATGTTTTCCTTGAAGGGCATGGACTAGTGTTGCACAATCCGATTCAATTACGGCATGGCCGAGTGAGAGTTTGATAATAAACAATGTGTGAATGATTTTATTCAATCGTATATCAAAAAGAGGCGTGGTACATCATATATACAGGAATCGACAGTTAGACTATGGTAATTACAGCTAATTACAGGAATTACAAAAAGGAATCAGAGCATCTAGATCAATTGGGTATAATTGCCGTTGATTCCTTTGGAGCAGATAAGGAAAGATCCGTTGTGATTGATTATTCTTTGAGCAGCGTAGAGATCTTGCCATGATTGTGTCCAATTGTGCTTGATTGACTGGAATCACCCAGAGAAGGTAATTCCAGATTCGTGCGAGAGCTCTAGCTGGCAATTGGATTGTTATTAGATGTCACACATCCCTAACTTGGATATATGTGCATCGAATAGCGTGGAGCCTAGGGCTTTAGTAAAGAGATCGGCGGGTTGATCTTCGCTCTCAATGTACGGGGTTATGATTGTGCCATCTTGAACTCGTTCACGAACATAGTGACAGTCGATCTCAATGTGCTTGGTACGTTCGTGGAATACGGGATTTGATGCGATATGGATGGCTGCCTCATTGTCACAATGTAGTGGAATAGGTACCTGCGCATTAAAATTAAGTTCAGTAAGTAGGTTACGAATCCAAACGATTTCAGTTAATGTGACGGCCATTGCACGATATTCAGCTTCGGCACTTGATCGAGAGACCACACTCTATTTTTTTGATCGCCAGACCACAGGGTTGTCACCTACGAAGAGACAGTATCCCGAGGTTGACCTGCGGTTGTTCTTACATCCGGCATAATCAGAGTCGCCAAATGCAGAGATATTGAGATGTCCAGACTTAGTCATTAGAATGCCACGGCCTGGACAACTCTTGAGATACTTAAGTATCCGCTCCATTACATCAACATGTTGAATTTGCGGAGAGTGCATTACTTGACTAAGCAAACTCACAGCATAGGTGATGTCAGGTCGTGTTATTGTTAAGTAGATGAGCTTACCAACCAATTTCTGAAATCTATTGATGTGAGGATAGAGATTACCTTCGTGGTTTAGCAATTTGAGGTTAGGTTCGAGTGGCATGTGAAAGGGCTTCGAACCTAATTTCTTGACCTCTTTTAGTAGGTCCAGTACATATTTCCGTTGATTGAGAAAAATTCCCTTTGATGAGTGTGCAAATTCAACTCCGAGAAAGTATTTTAGCTTACCTAAGTCTTTAATGTCGAATCGTCTTTGCAATTCGTGCTTTAACTTCTTAATCTGATTAATGTTGGACCCAGCAATCAAGATATCGTCAACATAGATTAAGAGTACGAGTTTACCTTTGGGAGAGTTGCGGATGAATAACGAGGAATATGTGTGACATTTGCAAAATCCAAGCCCCACAAGTTCGCCACTGAGCTTGTTATACCAAGCACGTGGAGATTGTTTGAGCCCGTAGATCGCTTTGTGTAAGCGACAGACCTTACCTGAACCTTCGCGTAGATGTCCCGGTAGGAGATTGAGGTAGACTTCTTCTTCTAAGTTGCCTTGAAGGAATGCATTTTTGACGTCCATGTGCTCAAGTTGCCATCCTAAATTAACAGCCACAGAAAGAAGAATACGAACCGTATTCATTTTGGCTACGGGAGCAAAGGTTTCACTATAATTAATCCCTTGGGTTTGAGTGAAACCTTTTGCCACGAGCCGAGCTTTATATCTCTCAATTGTCCCATCACTATTATGTTTGATTTTATAAATCCATTTACAATCAATTGCTCTTTTATTTGGAGGAAGATCACAAATTGACCAAGTTTTGTTACGATTCAAGGCTTCAAGTTCTTCACACATGGCAATTTTCCAATGATTATGTTTCACAGCTTCAGAAAATGTCTTTGGTTCAGAATTAGAATCAATGCAACTCAAGAATGATCGGTGATGAAGACCAATGTTATCATAAGTAATATGCGACTCTATTGGGTACTGTCCATTAAACACTTTAAAGTCACGTAGTTGAGTGTTTGGGATTTTTACTCTAGTAGACCTTCTCGGTTGCTGATCAAAAGTAGGTTGTTCACATGGAACGGAATTCTGATCAGCTTCCTCACTTTGAGAGTTAACAATTGGAGATAAAGGGTTCAAAGTACCTGAGTCAGATCTGATATGAAGTCGATTGCTCGCCTCAATTGTTGCTGATTCCTCCTGGATTTCTGCGGATTAATTTTCTGGAATGTTATCCTCGACATCAGACGAATTTGGTGACATAGATTCCTGCAAATTAGGACTAAGATCAAGTTTATTAGAAGGGCAGAAACCAGGAGGTACAGGCCGACATGGTTGATTGCAATCTGAGATAGAGGGACTTGATTCCGCATAGTAAGGGGTGTGCTCAAGAAATTCCACATCTCGTGAGACAAAGTGCTTCTTGGTCGTAGGTGAGTAGCATCGATACCCCTTTTGCGTGGTTGAGTATCCCAAAAAAATGCACCTAATTGATCTTCTTGCCAATTTATCTCGTTTCTCGGCAGGAATCTGCACATAAGCACAACACCCAAATACTCGTAAATACGATAAATTGGGTTTTTTGTTCAGGAGTACCTCGATTGGTGCCTTGAAATTGAGAATTGAGCTGGGCAATCGATTAATTAGGTGACAGGTGGTTAGGATTGCTTCACTCCAGTAGCTCCTCTTCACATTCATCTTAAACATGATTGATCGAGCCACCTCAAGGAGGTGTCGATTCTTTCATTCAGCCACTCCGTTCTGTTGAGGAGTGTATACGCATGAGGTTTGATGAAGTATACCTGCACTTGTTAAAAATTCCTTGAAATCCTTTTTATACTCAGTTCCATTGTCAGTTCAGAGCACTTTGATCGTGGCGTTAAATTGGTTCCGCACGAGGTTATAAAACTCCACAAATTTTGAGAACACGTCACTTTTTTGTTTAATGAGATAAATCCAGCAAGCACGGCTAAAATGATCAATAAATGAAACAAAATAATGAAAACCATTGTAAGAGGGTTGAGGAGAGGTCCAAACATCCGAGTGTACCAATTGAAAGGGTGAATCATACTCGGATTCAGATAGTTGAAAGGGAGTTCTATGCTGCTTTGCAAATACACAACTTTCACAATGTTCAGGACCTTTTTCAAAATCAGGAAAAGTTTTAGCAAGAATTAAATTACTAGGGTGTCCAAGACGATCATGCCAAAGTAGAGAAAGTTTTGGCTTAGTAGAAGCCAAAGCAACAGATTGTGATTGTAGAATATAAAGCCCATTAATCAGGCTTCCTTCACCAATCTTCCTCGAAGTTCTGCAGTCCTGAAATATCACAGAATTCACCGTGAAAATAGCTCGACAATTAAGCTCACTGGTAAGTTTACTGATTGACAATAAATTGGTAGTCAATTTTGGGACGAACATAGCACTCGAATCAATTGGAGAATCCAACAATCTAATTTTACCTATTCCTGCAATTGGTACGGAGGAGCCATTAGCAATTAAGATAAATTGATTCTCGGAGGGTTGAAATTTGGTCAAAAAATTTTGATCATTAATCATATGTTCATTTGCCCCCGAATCAATTATCCAATTGCTTTCAGATTTATTCAAATTCGAGGTATAGCAAATAGCAGAATTGCAATTATGAAATATACCTTCTTTACCTTCACCTGAATTGGATTTAGGAGGTGGTAGACTTTGTTCTAGGCTTCCCCGCATATGCAAGAACACGCGCTGAGCTATGTCATCTATAGAGACTGGAAGATTTGAATTTGCACTCGAGGTGGTGTGGTAAGCACTGGTGGATCCTGTAGTGTGAAGTGCATTCGGCTTGTCACCAAAGGTCTTCTCCTTTCTTATTTTCAGATGTGGATGTAGAATCCAACATCGATCAATGGTGTGACCTGTTTTACCACAATGGTTACATACATAAGTTGGTTTAGCTCCAGTTTTATCTTCTTTGGATTGGTTGAAGAACATTCCACTCCTTGAGTTGACGAATCTTTTAGCCGCAAATGCAGATCCGCCTTCTTGAACACTCGTGAAAGCATTCGATTCACTTGTGTGTTCGTGTTTCTGGTATGAGATGACGACCTTTTTGCGAGTTTCATCCTTCTGGATTTGCGAGCAGATGGAGTCAAAGGAAGGCAATTCGACTGCTGTAAGGATTTGGTCCCTAAGCACATCAAATTCAGATCCCAAGCCCATGAGTAGCTTGAAGATCCTATCTTCTTCTTCTCTTTTGTTGATCACAGCCGGGTCAGTTGAGACGGGTCTTAAATCCATCAATTCTTCCCACATCAACTTCAACCTGCTCAAATACTCAACAAAGGGTCTATCTCCCTTTTCCAGATCAGCAATTCCTTTTTTTAACTCGAAAATTTGGTAAAAATTCTCTTGTTGAGAGTACAAGGCTTTGACTGAGTCCCACAAACCTTTCGAACAAGTTGCATAGTTGAACAGATCATGCAATTCAGAGTTGATTGAATTCAACAACCACGACATTACCTGGTGATCGTACATGCACCATTCAGGGTAATGTGGATCGATTGAAGTTGGAGCTGGAATGTCTCCATTGATAAAGCCAACTCGCCCATGTCCATAGAGGGCGATAAACACTGCCTTTGACTATGAGGAATAGTTTTTTCTATCGAAAGAAACAGTCGTGATCTTGAGGCTAGTGTTGCCATCAATCTGAGCAATTTTCTTCAGCAAATCGATGCTTGATGAAGTGGGGTTTGAGACAACTGCTTCTGCAGTTTCCTCGGCAGTATTATTGGATGACATGATAATTAATTTGAAGTTGGGCAAGAAAGGATCAGCGATTAGGCTCTGATACCATGATAATAAACAATGTGTGAATGATTTTATTCAATCGTATATCAAAAAGAGGCGTGGTACATCATATATATAGGAATCGACAGTTAGACTATGGTAATTACAGCTAATTACAGGAATTACAAAAAGGAATCAGAGCATCTAGATCAATTGGGTATAATTGTCGTTGATTCCTTTGGAGCAGATAAGGAAAGATCCGTTGTGATTGATTATTCTTTGAGCAGCGTAGAGATCTTGCCATGATTGTGTCCAATTGTGCTTGATTGACTGGAATCACCCAGAGAAGGTAATTCCAGATTCGTGCGAGAGCTCTAGCTGGCAATTGGATTGTTATTCTTCAACAGAGTTCCCGCGCTAAACTGAGACCAAGCAAGATGCTTTGAGCTTCAAGTAAAGTTAGATGCCGCACCCAAGGGATTCGATTAGCAGCCACTTGTATGAAGTCACCCCTTGAGTTTCTTGCTATTGCGCCCACTTGATCTCCGCCATCTGAATTTTGACCTGCATCTGTATTAATTTTAACATAGCCTTCGGGAGGGGGAGACCAATTTTCAAGTCGATTGGACGAGTTGACTACTGGATGTGCATGGGCCGTTGTATACTCCTCAAACATCTTTAGTGCCTTCTTTATTTCCCATTCTCGGACCTGGGGAGTAGCGCCTCCAAACACCTGAGTGTTTCTTCCCTTCCACACTCCCCATAGTGCAGCAAATAGACGACCACATTCCGTTTTCTCATTCTCCTTGATGAATTTCGACCAAGCCAAAGCGAAGAAGGAAAGACGCTGGAGCCTTGACTGGCATTGAGTTTGCGTTAAGAGGGCAAGGATTTGTGGACATTCCATAAATAAATGCTCTGTAGTCTCCTCATTATCAAGGCACATCGGATAAGACGTGTTATCCATGATGCCCCTCTTTTGTAGGTTCATCCAGACTAGTAGATTGTTATCGAGTATTCTCCATAGGAAATTCAATATACGAGGTGGCCCTTTAATACTCCAGCAAATGCTCCTCATATCAACAGATTGGTCCAAGTGTGTCTCTGTCATTACAGCTTCCCACCAATACTTGAAGTCATGGTAATACCCCTTTCATTGCATTGATAGATGTTTAAAACGAAAAATCTTTCTCTATTACTTTGACTTTGAGAATAGAATCGTTGGTTTGACCAACGAACTAAGTCAAATCCAGAAAGAAAGAAGAGAAAATCGAACTCAGCACATCCAGCAGATAATACCAAGCAACCTACTAACAACAATGCTAAGAAAAAGAAAAAGAAAAAGAAGAAGAAGCCAGGTTAAATAGACGAAGATCTTTGGAGCAACAGCATTCCACTGCACCTCCCTTATTACTCTGATAAAAAAAATGAGTAGATTGTATTCAACTCGATCTGATCTTAATGATGTCAGGAAAGGAGAAGTGACGATTAAGAAAACCAGTCAAATGAGCATCAACTCAAAGATCATGAACTGATTTCACAGTGTAGAAACCATTGTCATTATGCTTCCAACGAAGCGTGTCTACAAGCTGTCAGTGACTGAGTCTAATGTTCCTTATACGGTCAATGTCATCCTAAAAAAAATCCTATAAAAGCTCTTCATTCCATTGGTGTGTGTCATTCTCCTTCAACCCAGAGACCCACTGTAGCTGGTCTGACCCCGAGAACCAATATTGCGGGTGTCTACCCTGAGAGTTTGGTAGTCAGTTGTCACTCCAGATACAAATTGACTCCCCGCTTATGACCCTCCATTCTAGTCCTGTGCATAATAGAGATAAACCCTGAAGAATACTACACCATGTATGACTTGGAGAATAGCCAATTGTAGCATCCATGAAGTTCCCTCTTGGGAAATAGCGCGCCTTATAAATCTGTGCTATGAGTGAGTCTGGTTGACTTATGATTCTCTATGCCTGCTTAGCTAACATTGCCCTATTAAAACTTTGGAGTCTTCTAAAACCAAGACCTCTCTCTTTTTTGATCGACACATTTTTAGCCAGCTACGCCAATGCATCTTCCTTTTGCCATTCTTGCTTCCCCAGTAGAAGTCATATAGGAGCTTTTCAATTCTATCACAAGTCTCCACAAGGAGGGTAAAACAACACATAATATAAGTTGGAATTACTTGGAGAATCAACTTTATGAGTATTTCCCTCCCTGCTTTTGATAGTAAGCGAGTCTTCCAATTTCTCACCTTAGCCCTAATATGTTCTTCCAGCTCCGAGAAAGTAGTCTTCTTTGATCGTCCAATCGTGGTGGGTAGGCCAAGGTACACTTCCTCATCGGCTACCAATCTCATACCCAGTCGTGCACACAGTCTTTGGCGAGATTCCATGCTTATATTATTACTGAATTTCAAAGAACATTTGCCTATATTAATCTTCTGCCCTGAAGCTCTTTTGAAGGTATGTAAAATTCCCATAGTCCATTGAAGCTCCTCTTCTGATGCTCTCGTAAATAGAATTGAGTCATCAACAAAGAAAAGGTGGGTGATGAAGGGAGCCGAATAAGCTATTTTCATGTCGTAGATGATGCCTGTCTGATCTGCATCCGCTAGTAAAGCTACAAAACCTTCCATACATAACAAAAATAGATAGGGCAAAATATGGTCACCTTGTCGGATTCCCCTGCTTGGTTGGAAGTAGTCCCTTCTCACTCTATTGATCTGAATAGCATATCGTACTGTCGTTACACATCGCATGACAAGAGACATAAACTATGATTGAAAGCCCATCTTTAATAGCATCGCTTCCAGGAATGACCATTCTACCCTGTCATAAACCTTCATCATATCTAGCTTCATTGTATAGTAACCCTTTCTTCTAGCTGTTTTCTTCTTAAGAAAATGAAAAGCTTCATACGCGATGAAGATATCATAAGTGATTAGGTAACCAGGGATGAAAGCTCCTAGATTTTCATGAATGAGCTCTGGTAGATAGACCTTTAGCCTATTTGCAATAGTTTTAGTGATTATCTTCATGATCATATTGCATAGGCTAATTGGCCTGTACTCCGTGCAAAGGGTAGGATCTTTCACCTTGGGAATAAGAGCTATTATTGTTTCATTCAGAGGGCAAAAATCTGCGAAATCATTTAGAAGTGCCAGTGCTGTCTTTACCACCTCTTCTCGTACAATGCTCCAAAATTTCTGATAGAATACTAGAGGCATTTCATCTAGGCCTGGCACTTTTGATGGATGCATCTGCTGAAGGGACTATAAGACTTCATCTGCGGTGTACTGCATGGTTAGGAAATCATTCATCTCAGGTGTAACTCTCCGGGATACTTTTTATGTAGTAGCCTCCACATGTACGTCACATGCAAAAGAAAATAGCAAAACATAGAAATTCTTAAAGATTTGTCGAATCCCTACTTCTTCCTTCACTAATACTCCCTCATTATTTTTAACCCCCTCAACCCGATTTCTTTGACGATGGTGATTGGAACTCTTATAAAAGTAGCTCGTGTTATGATCCCCTTCCTTCAGCCACACCACTCTAGATCTTTGGGCCTACATCACTTCTTTAGTCAATAATTCCTCTCGTTTGGCCATTAGATCTTTTATCTCAGTCTTGGAATTATCCGTTAGAGGCCTGCTTTGTACCTTTGAGAGACACCATTCTACTTGTCTGACTCTCCTCGTCACATTCCCAAAATCCTCCTATCCCATATCTGAAGAGCCTTCGCACAATTCCTATTATGCTAAATGAGATCCGTACTCGGAGGTACATGATTCTATTTCTCCCAAATTTTGTCAATCAATTCATCGTGCCTTAACCACATCATTTCAAACTAATACGGCTTTTGAGACCATGTTGGATTTTTTGCTTTCAATACTTGGTAGTGGATAGGGCTATAATCTGACCCAAAATAGGATTTTGCTTCAGAGATGGATACCGGGAAAGTATCAAACCACAACTGGTTGGCTATGTATCAATCGAGTTTACACTCTATATGTGCTCGACCTAACTGATCATTCGACCATGTAAAGAATAAGCATTTCTGATGTATTTCTTTGAAATTGCAGTAGGTCATAGTATCCTGGAAAGCATTCATTATGTTATGGTGAACTGGGTTCCTCCCTCTTTTCTCCCTTATTGATAGAATTTCATTAAAATCTTCCCCACATATCCAAGGGATGGGTGACTTATCACGAAGCGTACAAATTAACTGCCATGTTTTTGCTCTTTCTTTAGTCCTTGGCCATCCATATATACCAGTAAATCTCCACTGTATATCTGCTTGAATTTCCACGTCAATATGATTTGATGAAAGTGACACTAAGCTGATCAGAATTTCTCTTCGCCAAAAAAGGGCAACTCCTCCTGCCCAGGATCGGCCAGACCCTTCACACCGTACATATACTCCACACTCAAATCCTAACCTCCATTTTAATGTTTCTACTTCATTCTCCAATAGTTTAGTTTTAGATAAGAAAAGAAGGTGGGGATTGCAGGCCTTGGCTAGCCTGTTTAGCAAACTTACTATATTCATTTTGTCTGGCGGGGTTGCCGAGCAACCTCTACCTACTCGAGGACGTCACATTCCATAGCTAAAGCAAAGGCAGCCCACTTGCTAACATGGCCATCGTCTGTAGCATCCGATAATTTCCTTTTTCCACCAGTTGCTTCAGGAAGGGAGTCGTCAGCTTGAGAACCATCTGGTGGGGGGATACGTGCTAATTTCTGCCACTTCTTCCCAGCTGAGTCTATAATCATTGATGGTATATCTTCCAGTGATGCATTTTTGATTGCAAAGTTAACATCAAGTACTTGGTAATTAACCGTTTTGGGTTGTATTTTCCTATTCGAGTTGAATGTATGTTGGTATCTAAATTTTGAATTGTTATAAATGCATCAATATTAAATATTTGTTATAAAAATTTTATCACATTTAAATGCTTTTACCAAACTTTAACCTGATTAGTCTTCTTGTTATACTATTTATAACCAAAATTTGTGAGATCCGATTTCTAAAAACATCAATAAAATTCTCATACTCATAGTACTTATTACTCGCACTGATGACAACGACATGTTAGTGAATAAAACCATCAATCTGCACTTCCTATCTCCCATCTCTATCTTGATCAAAAATAGGCCAACTATTCCACTATAAACAGCAAAAATAATAATTTTGAAGAGATCTATAAAAGGCAACAGGAATTAGCCCTTCTTCTTACCTTCAACAACCAAAAAGATCAATAATTAGACCCACAATTTTTTTTATCATTGAATAAATGTTCAACAGATGCTCTTTAGATTGTCTGCTGATGCATTCAATTGATGCTCTTTAGAGCCCAATGTACAGTATAGAATCATATCTGCATTGCAAGGAAAAACTACGTACAGTACAGAATCACATCTGCATTACAGGGAAAAACAACGTACAATACAAAATCACATCTGTAGGCTACAGCTGCTATTCAGATCGATATAGTTCACTTCAATTGTCAAAATGATACTATGAGATATCACGATGATGATGCATCGAATAAATGTCTATCTTTCCTTTTACTAGAGTGAAAGTCACCTATATATATCATGATCTCCCAGAAATCCCCAATCAATTCCAAAAAAATCAAATAACAATTGTAGATACATAAACAAGGGAGGCTGAATCAAAAAACCAACATATGGGAAACGAAACATATAAAAACATAGATGAACCTATATTGTTTAACAAGTATTGATTCCATCTTTGCAATCACTTGTCAGATTATAGAAAGTCTCTACTCGTGTCTTTGCCATATAGAAGACCTCGATATCTATAGCAACTTTCATGTACCCATCAAATTCAACCTATGTTCAATTATTCAACGCCCTTGTTTCATTGTACCAATCGCTTGTGTTCCCCCATAACTTTTTGTGATCATCAAGCAGGTGCACCTTGTAGTGAGATCTTAGTTTGTCAAAATAGTTGTAGAATGGTTCATTAGTTGCTATATAAAGATTCTGCCATGGCTGGACCATTCCTTGTAGCTTTGCTACCAGCATGTCAGGTGAGGTATCGACATCCAGGTACGGCCACATATCCTTGTTTTATGCTTTCTCACCACGAACAATATGAACTGCATTGAAATCCCAGTCTATTTGCCTGCTAATCTGTGAGACTATGTTCATCAGTCTCTTTAATTTCCATATAGCATGCCAAGGCCTTTGGATGAACTTTGCAGCCTGCCCTTCGCACACTCTATACCAGTAATTCTCAGGCTCCGAAGCGTCAAACTACCTCCATATTATCGTGCTCTTATCTCTCTTTAGCTGTATATGAGATACCTTGTAAGTTGCAACCTTCCTAACATGCACTTTTCTCTTATGGGCACGGTCCCATTTCTTCCAATATTGGATAAACTCTGTTTCTTCAACAATTGAGACTTCCTCCTTAAGATGCTCAAAATCAAAGTAATACTGGAAGTCCTTTGCCTCCTCATCCTTACCACTAGAAGTGTAACTCCCCGACAAGCATAAGCTCAAATCCAGCATAAATGTCCTATTCAGGAACATTGCCCTCCTAACCCACACAAGAAGCTCCACAAGTATTGATTCATCCTCTTGTAGTAGTCCCCTCCTCGTGAATAGTAGAGGCACTTACCCTTCCTAAAGTTCATCTGAGATCCCAAGCTCGGGAGCGTATCATTTATCTCCCTATCATGAAATAGTAGTGGAACCTTTAGGTTCTTTGTGTTGCTCCTGGTACCATTAACTCTAATCCTTTGTCTTCGAGCATTAGTACCTGAATGCCAGCCAATAGAGGTATGTCAGTCTAGATGAATGTAAGTTCAACCCCTCGTACATCTTCAGTGTTTCTCTCAACTTTAGCACTTTGTGAACTCTTAGTCTTGTTTACCTCTTCACTCCCTTCATTAATTCCCTCACTGAAGTGAAGCTGTCTTCCAGCTCTGGGGAACTGATTTGGTTGCCTTGCATCTATGAGTAATTGACATGGTCTAAATGGGGAAGCCCTAAACCATGGTCTGTATGCTTTCTGTGCGAAGGGAGGTGCCCCTTCATCTACCGTCAATTCGTAATCCCTATCGGTGTGCCCCAGATGACCACACTCGTAATAGAACAATTAAAAATTCTCATTCTTAAAATACACTGCCACTACTACCCCTCCTTGAAAACGAAGCTGCTTTTGGTATGGAAGGGGTTTTCGTAAGTCCAGCTTTATCTGAATCTGCATATACCATCGGTGAAAATTATTCGTCTTATCCCATCTCATGAAGGAGCCCAGCAGTTGTCCTATAGACTTAGCCACTGCTTCCGTATATCCTCCCATCGAGAGGTCATAGACACGAACCCAAAAGGGGGCAGAGAACAGTTCCACGTTGAAGGGCCGATCATCTTCTGTAATTTCATGCATAATAACAACTTGGTGATCAAAGTGCCAAGATTGGTCCTGCAAAACTCAATCTCTCTCCTGTTTTTTCTGGAATCTAAACATGAAGGGAGTCAGACCATTTTCAGAAGCTTCGAGGCCATTGCGTGGATTCCAAGATTTTCTCATAACTGATATAAAAGCTGTAGCGTTAACCGATTTATCTGTCTAAACTGAAGCTATCAACTACCCTGCTTATTTCTCTTCTTCCGGAATAGACAATTCGCAAAAAAGATCAACAATCTCTTCATCATTATTACCCGATGGGTCATGACTCGTGCTTGCTTTGCCTTCTTCTAGTACACCTTTTCGCTTTCCTTTACGACTGCCGTCTTCCTCCTCCATCACGATCACTAGACTAAAACTTATGAGGACTCTACCCGAACCTGACTCTAACTGATCCTTCCTCTCACCGATGAACCCAAAAAACCTAAGCTAGACTCTCGACAAATCTCTATGCTTCGCTACGTTCTTCCATAAATCTAAAATAGGTGAAATCTGTAGAACAAATGAATGAATTTGGTAGACCAATCTAAACGGGAATAAAGGAAAACCTAAAGAAACCCTAATTCTAGGGGAGGGGGACTCGCATACAGCGCGGGGAAAACCCTAACCAACTAGGGAACTATTGTTGTCCTATTTCAATTCAAGTTGAGAGAATGAATGAAATGATCAATTTAAATATGGATTAGTAATCGACATAAATAAGATAAGGGCAAATTACCTTCTAATCCCTGGTTTATACCAAAATCTCTTATTGGGTCCCTCCTGTTACATAAATAGCTAATCGATCCCTCTTTTATTTTAAAATATTTGTCTCGGGTCCTCACCGACCAAATTGGACAATTTTTTTAATTTTTTGTCATGTCAAATGACAAGAATATCCTTACAAAAAAATAAAAAATGTTTCCAACTCCCAACCCAGCTACTTCTAACCAACCTGATGGTCTCCACCTCCAACTCCCGACCTAGCCACCTCCAACTCCCAACTCGACGACCTCCACCTCTAACTCCCTACCCGATGGCCTCTACCTCTAACTCCCCACCCAACCACCTCCAACTCTGACCTAACGACCTCCAACCCTAATCTGCCAAACCC
>SOPF01016430.1:883-20639 GCA_012979155.1 Hypericum perforatum
TGTGTGTGTGTGTGTGTGTGTGTGTGTGTGTGTGTGTGTGTGTGTGTTGTGTGTGTGTAACATCCAAATGCCGGTTTTAATTCAAGAGACAACGACGGGAAGATAATTTATCTTTTCAATAGGGTAAGTGTAAATTTTGCATATATCACCAGGCACGTGTATATTTAGATACCAAGTTGTTATTAGTTTGTCGAATATTAGAGTATGCCAGGAGTTCATTGTTGGGTTTACTACTAAATATAAGCAAAAGCGACAACTAGGCACCAAAGTTGTTAAACCAGTTATCAAATAATTATAATATGTAGCATCCTCGTCTTCGCGAGGTTGGAAAATAATTTTGATTTTTTCTACCCATCGTGTTTCGTCCTTAATTTATGTGCAAGTCGGGCCAGAAAATATAGGAAGCTATAAGCTGGTTGTCTTTTGCTGACAGAAATCTTTGATGAGCTGGGATTCAATCGTCCGTCATGTCTGAGGTCGACGACCATTTTATGTTAATGCAACATATGGACTTTGATTCTAATATCATATCGGTACGTTAGATGTGTCCAATTTTTATTATTGATACATCTAACATTCCGATATGATATTATATGAGAGGAGATATGCTTGGGTAATACTTATGGATTACTTGAGATTTATAGAATCATTTTAAAATTGAGAATTTCATTTGATGAGTATTTAATTTGGATCATTCATCCTTAATTTCAAGATTTTATATGGATTTAGATTTTATTTTGTTGGCCAAATAATTTTTTTTTCTTTTTGCAAGAGATCGAAGATTGATCTATTGACCTCTTAAAATTAATGTAGGATCATGTATCATCATATCTACCGAGTATTTTTTAAAATTGAGAACTTTAGACTTAGGAAGTAAATCAAATTGTGGAATTTATGTATTGAACCCAATTTTAAAAGTTTATGCATGCACGTTGAGGTGGGTGGAAAATTGAAGGTTACATGTTCTCAATTCCATCTATGATATTCTCTATACATATATTAGTATATCACCCGTATTAATAGAATTTATTAATTGATTTACGGTTGAATAACAGATTGTCATCTGAGAGAATTCAGTATCTCCCTTTATAAAAAACAAAGAGAGACAAAGCCGTAATCTGATCGAAAGAGAGAAAGAAGGACGAAAAATACGAATCTGTTTTCTATGTTACATAATTGTTGCAAGTAAAAGCACGACGAATTCGTGTGAACTATTAATTTGTATTGAATACACTTTAATGATTCTCATCCTCCAAAAAAGTGTAATTTGATGGAATTATGACAAAATCAGGAATAATTCCCTTGAGGTTATTACAAAAGTAATACAAGTATTCACACTGATATACCAAATTCGACCCACTAAGAACAAATCCCATCACTTCTTTTCAAGTGATGAGAAAACTACATGCGATTCAATGTATGAAACAACATATAACCTCGTCGTAATTATACACATACCAGTAAACCAATAATCGTAAGCTTACAAAGAGTAAACAGACAAATAATCAAGAGAAGAAAAAACTTAGTCTTTGTTGTCGTTGGTTCTCTGGCTTGGGCCGGAAGGCGTGACAGAGCCCTTTGGGAGCTTGGTCAGGATGAGGGGTCCGTAACGGCGGGCCGCCGAGAGCCTGACCGGGACAGTGACGCGGCCGGAATAGATATTGCCGATGGAGGTCGAGGGGAGCAGGAGAATGTTTGACTTGTGGAATTGGGGGTTGGCTGGGAGGTGCAAGCCATCGTCTAGTAGCCGCGAGGCTGACGAAGATGAGACGAACATTAACACTACAACTAGTTGTAGTGTTAGAAATAACATGGAGCTCAACTTCTGCAAACTCATTGTCCACTTATAAATATATTGCTCGGGAGAATTAGACAACAAATATACCTACTTCTTCTTTATCAGAAACTGTATACTTAGTTCTGATGCCAAGAGTTTCTAGGGGGGGAGAGAGAGGCGCAATAAGTTGTATGTGTGTGTTATAGAACCTGTGTTTGCTTTGGGTTCGGTTGGTGAACATAAGTTACCATATATGAACAGATAGATATATAGGGGAGGGGGGGGGACATGCGTTAGCATTTTGGTTGACAAAGTCAAATATGGGGAATTCGTCAAACTTTATTCACACGCCAATAACACTAACACCCTCGCTTATCAGGCACCGTTGACTGTTGATGATCGATTCCTTCTCTTTTTTATTTTTGGATACTGTACTAGTACTTGTGTTGAAATTTTTATTTTTAAATTTCAGATTCCTTCTCTTAGGAATTGGGCAGTGGATGAATTTTAGATTCGGTGCCTTATCTTAAGTTTTTCCTGCTGAATTTTATCAATATATTTTTGGAAAAAGTTCGTAAAAGATCCTTAAGTTTTAATTTTAAAACGTCGTTCTGCTGTCCTAAAATGATTTATTTGATTCTGATATTACCTCGATTTTTGGTTTTCTAAGATAAAAATTATTCTGAAGCAAAAAATAGTGTTATTTTTTGGATGACGTGGTCAAATTTTTTCGCGGTTAGCATATTGAAGTGGCGACAGATTAAAATATCAATTTTAATCCCTATTTTTTATAATTTTTAAAAATTACTCTCTTTCCTTCTCTCTTTTTCTCCTTCTCTCACCTCTCCTCCCTCCTCCGCCTCTCTCCCCTTTTTTCCCTCCTCCGCTCATCCTCTCTCTCTCTCCCCTCACCCTCCTCTCTCCCTTCTTCTCCCTTCCTTGTCAAAAATCAAATGTCTTAAAAATTAGGAAAAGCCTATTGAAATTGGGTCAAAGGAGAGGGGCATCGGAGAGAGGAGAAGCGGAGGAGGGAGGAGAGGGGCAGAAGGAGGAGACGCAGAGGAGGGAGGAGAGGCGTAGGAGGGAGGGAGGGGAGACGAGAGTGAAGAGAGGGAGAGTAGAGGAGGAAAAATAAGTGACCAAAATTAATATTTTAATTCCTTGTCATTTCAACATGCCAAACAGAGAAAAAATGACATAATTTTTTGGTTTTGAATAATTTTTGACTCATAAAATCATCCGAACCTCTATCACAAAAATATGAGATAATCTCAAAACCAAATAAGTCGTTTTAAAACAGAACTATTTTTCAAAATCACTACAATCTCAAAATTTTCTATGGATTTTTCCCTATATTTTTAGGGGATCGTGGTTTCTGCATTAGTGTTACACGTTGTATACAACTATCATTATATTAATAAAATTTAACCCTTTTAACAAGACCTTACCGGTGTGTATACACATTTATAAGACTTTTATTTTGGTGGAAAGCATGTTTACGACTTCAAATATTTTAAGACAAGTGGAAACTGGAAGTCAAATTACTTGATGCCAAGATGTTAGACTCAAGTGAAGCTTCTTTGATATTCGTGATGCCAAGTCTACTATTTTTTTCAATGTTGATGTGCAACATGTTAGACTTGTGAGAATTTACGTGATATTTAATTAATCATGATGTCAAATTTACCACTTTTCTTAAATATCACCACCTATAAGGCCAAATCTATCTGCCCTGCTGATATTTGATTGAATATTTGTTTATTGAAGTATATCCGATATTTACTATTAAAAATTGAAGCTAACAAATTGATCAGTCGGATAATTCAATGACTTTGTGGGTAGGTTTTTGCTGTTTTTATCCAGCTTGGAATGTGTTAGCTTTCTTTGGGTGGAATCTTGGAATGCGTTAGCTAAAGCCTAAAGCGCAAGGACCGGAAGTGAGAGTGGCAGGGGAATTGCCTTGGAAATGGTGTATATGACGAAACACAAATTAATTCAAATGATATCAAACAAAATCCTAACTTCAAAATTCTAAAATTATTAGAGGATAATTATCTTTTAGATAGATTCTACATTGTCATTCTGAGAATCAAATCTCAAAAGGGTGTCAGATACGCGTCACGAGTTTTACTTGTGAAAAGTTAAAAAGCGCCTGGCCGGCTCCTGCCAAATCTCATTCTTCCTTTCTCGGCTATGTATCCAAGCACCTGCTTACACAAGTTTTGAGTTGGATAATGATTAATGTGATACAATTATATCATAATATTTATGTGAAAAAAATTAATTAGAGAAAAATAGTGTACATAAATTAATAACTTATAAACTCTTTATTTTTTTAAACGGACGTACCTTATTTCGCTGCACATGAATAGCATATATGCGTGTAATATATATTATCAAACCATCTATCGTGCCACTTATCCACGTCAGTTTCTTTTAGCTCTGATTTTTTGGAAGTACACATAACTATACTAAACTCAAATATGGTTTCGAATAATTTGAAGACATTAAATTTAATTTTGAACTAACAAAATTTATTATTTTGCGAAATAGAAATTTTATTAAGTTAAATATGAAAGCAAATTACAGAAAAATAAAATGCATACATCTAGTGAATCATTTATTTTTATATACTTCCAACAATAAAAAATAAAATACAGATATCATTTGGTCGGTTTGGAAAATAGTTTGATTGGATTTGAAGATAACTTGGTGGGTTTGTAGAATAATTTGGTTGGGCTAGAGGATTATTTTGGTTACTAATTGGTGGATTTTGGTTAGACTCACGAATTTGGCTAAGATTTTGGCTAAGTTGAGAGTAAGATGTAGGATTATAAGCTAAAAAAATTGTAATTTTGACTAAATAATCTAAGATCAGTTCGATTAACATCTCCACTTAACTTATTGAGATCAATATCTAGGATTAAAACTAATTGAAAGATGAGATGAGAGTGTGTGAAGTAGTGTGAAAAATTGATATGAGTTTGATTTCTAAGTATAGACTTTTCAAACGATTTTGGACCGCCCAATTTTTTTTACCCGAAAAATCCTATCAATTGGATGTGAAAATTTCTACGGAATTATGAAAAATATTTAAAAAAATTATGTTCAAACATAAAGGTGTAAAATGGTAAAAAGAATTTTTAGATTTTTTTTGGTTTTTTTATGTTTTATATTTTTTAAAAAAATAAAAAGCCTGATTGAGCCGCCCCCTCCCATGTGCTCCAATCAGCACAGACTACGTCATTCGTGACGCCATGCTTGCACGGTGACATAGAATTCCATGCTCACACGCGATGACACTATGCATGTCAGCATGGCGAGTCGCCACGTGGTGGGGAGAGGGCACACGCCCTTTCCGTAGTGGGTGGTCTTCCCATATTATGAATGAACTCTTTGACATATCGGTCCAATAATATAATTTTGAGTTAACATTTAACTATATATATTAGTCTTTTGAAAGGTAGTATAGTTTAAGTTATTCTCGATTAATTTTATTAGTTGGTATGATAAATATTTAGATACTATCTAATTACGAAGAAAATCATAAAAAGTTTGTTGAAAAATGTTTGCACACCTTACCTTACACATAATTCTATACTCAAAACTTATTTTATCATAACCTAAAGAAAAGAAAGAAAATAGTACGTTATTTTTGGGTGATCCCACCGTAACCAGTAGAATATTTTACTTTCCCAACAAGCAACCATAACTACTTAATTATGATCTCAATAACAGTTGGGCTTTACTTGGTACGAATTTAGATTGAACAGGTAAGTACGAGACTAAATAGGATACAATTTTTTTTAACAGTTGGATTTTATTTGGTACGAATTATGGATTGAAAAGGCAAGTACAAGACTAGATAGGATACAATTCATTTTGTCTTGTGAGGTGTTTGGAAACGAATATCATTTAGGATATGACATAACAAAATATAACTAATTTACCCTTCTTCTCCAAAATTTGATTCTCATTAAACCCTAAACAAGCAATAATACTTCTTCAAATATTTTACACTGAGCAATAATTAGACAATATTGAACCTTAATATTGGAGAAAAGTCTAAACCCCATTGTACAAATGATATCCGGTGGCTATCGTTGCAAAGGAAGTAACGAGACCCCAGTACTCTAAAAAAAGGCCCTGAACCCAAGATAAATTACAGAGTATATATAACATACGTCCTCGAAGTGAATCGTAGATGCCAAGCCACACCAGCAAAGTTATTCAGCCAAGCTACGGGAGACCATTCCAAGCACAACATCGAATTCAGATAATGGAAGATAGTTTATTCATTATTGTGGGTTGGTATACTGATTCTTGTTAGTTAGAGACAATCATGGGTCATCGTTATTTGTCAAAGATGAGAAATATGTGAAAAGATAGAGATAAAAGGGGAAAGGATTATATGCGGACTACTAAAACATCATCCCCATCATGCGGATGCTTTTTAGACCTTTGGATGAAAAATTATTTCTTAAAATTTTGATCCAAGGGTAGATTGGGTATTATGCTAACCCCTTCTTTCAAATCCTTTACGGCCTTACTACTCCAAATCCCTCCCGTTTAAATTTGAAACCCAACTACTTGCCTTTTATTTCCTATTTTCTTGACCCAAAGATTTGAACTTTTCACTGAGATTAGCTCCCTCGTCCTTCCTCATCCTCCTCCTCCGGACCCAATATAGAACCAGGACCGGGGGAGGAGGAGACCAAGATAGTGGGTGGTCTTCATCATCGTCCGCCTAGCAAGATGCATGCACGACGACGACGACTACATCGGGGAGCTTGAGTCGCTACGAGTCGCTGAAGAGGAGGGACTAGAACACCTTCCAGCAATACCTTCGGAACCACAAGCCGCCTTTGATACTTGGAAGGTGCAGCGAAGCCCACATGTTTTCTTTGCCGTGCACTTGCCCTCTTCGCCAGGCGTGGGGCTCCCTCGATGCCCTCATCGGCCACCTCCGCACTGCCTTCGATAAGAACCACCGCCCTGGCCACCCCAACTCCAACCCCTTTACTGCCCGAGCCCGCATCTACCTCTGTGAGGTGAGGGAGTCACAATCCAAGGCCTGTGGTATTCCTTACCAAAAGAAGAAGAAGAAGCGAAAGCCCCCTCCTCCACCCACTACCACCACTGCCGCCGACCGTACCCAAGAGGCCAGAGCTGGGTCTTCGGCTGCTGCTGCTCCTACCCATATTGTTCTTATTACTAGCATAGTTTAGTATTACTCTACAAATTGGTAATTGTTGGTTTTATCTTTGTTTCAGACAGAAGCAACATAATCAGATTTGGTGGAAGCTGTGAAAGATTTTTTATTTTTGAGCAGCAGCGGAGTGAGTATCTCAAGCTTTGTCAACAGTGAGCATTCTGGAATCCCAGTAAGACTTTTGTCATGGTCAAAAATCAGATATTTGATATGGAGCACACAATTTGAGAATTTCTTGGCCATCAAGTGGACGACTGCTAAGAGGTTCGGGCTTGAAGGTGGTGAGACCTTGATTCCTGGAATGCAATAATAAGATTTGAGAATTTCTTGGCCATCAGTTTTGTTATTAAACTTGTGATGCCTTGAAAATCAATAATCATATTGAAGCGATGCTCCCCTGTGGAGATACACTAAAAGGAAATGCAATAATAAGATTTGAGTTACTTGGACAGGCAATAGATGGCCAATTGAATGGTATTAGAATACTGGTGGTACCTGCTCTAAAAGAACATTGGCACCAATATTTAATGAAGGTACCATTATTGTAATAAAAGAACCAGTATTGTAATAAACGTACCAAAACTAAATATAAATGGACCATTATTGATGAACATAGGTACCATAATTATCACTAAAGGTACCAATTTCTGGGCATGACCTTTACTTTGCGAATTAGTCGACGAAGGTACCATTATTTATTTTTTTGGTCGAAACGAAGGTACCATTATTGAAATAAAGGGACCAACACTAAACATAAATGAACCATTATTAATGAACATAGACACCAATATTATCACTAAAGGTACCAATATCTGGCACATGTATTACCATTACTTTGCGAATTAGCCGATGATGAATCATGGTTTTCAGAATTGTTTGGAGAATCCATTGTTGTTGTAGCTTCAAAATCTATATAGATAGTTAACTATCACGGTACGTGAACAAGAAATTGCATACATAATTCAATGCTATGGTGATGATTTACCTTCGTCGAGCAATGTCGAGGTGGACAAATCCATCCTGAATTCGATGAAGATGAACAAGAATTTATTTAGATAGTTAATTATCATGGTAAGTGAACAAGAATCGTTAAAATTAGTCCAATGTTGTGGTAATGATTTAAAAAGTATGATAATATTATACATAAGTACCATTATTGTGATAAATGTACCAATACTGAACACAAATTAACCATTATTACTGAACAGAGGTACCATTATTATCACTAAAGGTACCAATATATGGGCATATGTATTACCATGACTTCGCAAATTAGCCAAAAATGATTCCTGATTTCAGAATTGTTCGGAGATTCCATTGTTATTGTAGCTTCAAAATTTATTTAGATAGTTAATTATCAAGGTAAGTGAACAAGAATCATTAAAATTAATCCAATGTTGTGATGATGATTTAAAAAGAGTAATAATATTATACAAAAGTACCATTATTGTGATAAATGTACTAATACTGAACACAAATGAACCACTATTACTGAACAGAGGCACCAATATTATCACTAAAGGTACCAATATCTGGGTTCAAGAGTACAAAGGTACCAATATATGAACAGAGGCACCAATATTGAACACAAAGGTACCAATATCTGGGTTCCAGGTTTGATTTTAAATCATCACCACAACATCCAAAAGTACCATTATTGTGATAAATGGGGGGGCAATAGGAGAGTTTCGGTAGTCGTTGTCTCGGCATTTGCTCGTGCGCATAGAAAGAAAAAAACTATCATTATTACGTGCAACATAAATATTAACTAGAAAATAAATACAAAAAATCCTTTGCATGTAAGTTGCAAAGACATTTGTCCCATGATAACAAAGCTACAAGATTTATATAAATAAATAGAATTATATGATTCAATTCTGACATACGTAACAATTGGTATACAAATTTACTTCAAAAAGAATTCTAAGACATTGGCAAGTGCTTTGCCTTTTCTTTTTGGTCCGGGATCATGCACTTCACGTCTTCTTTTATGTCTCCCATGGCCAGAAGTACCATTATTGTGATAAATGTACCAATACTGAACACAAATGAACCATTATTACTGAACAGAGGCACCAATATTATCACTAAAGGTACCACCAATATCTGGGTTCAACAATACCAATATCCGGGTTCAGTAGCGACCTTCTTATCCTTTGAGACGAGCGCGTCCGTCGAGATGACATCCTTAAGGTCAACATCGAGCGTGTACCTCCTCGGTATGACTTGGCGGAAGTTGACAAGCTTGACAAAGCACTTGACCCGAGACTTTTTCGCGGTCTTCTTCGCCGAGTCTTTCCTGACCACCTTCCCCTCGACTCGGTAGCACCACTTGAGGCGCTCCCTAAGGATCTTGGCCTTCTCAATTTCGATCCACTTCTCTCGGACCAGGTGCTCCCTCATCTCTAGCATCGCTACCAAATCCTTGTACGGATTCTCTGGGACGAATCTATCCGGCACTGTTTCCTTGAACACTGCCACTCCCTTCTTCCTCCCCATCTTTCTCTCTCTCTGTTTGTCTCTCTCTCTTGAATTGTAGATTTGATTAGTGTATGTTTTGGTTTTTTGAATATGTGGGAGTCATATTCTAATGAGTAAGTAGATTTGCGGGGGTTAGATTTGATTTTTGAAAATTTTAGTTTTGAAATACAGATTACGTTGATTATAGGGTTTCTGTTAAGTTTTTTAATATTTTATTTTTTCTGCTTAAAAACTAAATTACCTTTTAAAAAATCAGTCTGCATGGTGGGGATTGAGGCCACTCCGCACGCAATCTGGACTCAGATAAAATTCATTATACCTATCAAACAAAAAGAGTCACTCGGATGTACCTAAAAAAAGGGTAGAGAGAGAGAGAGTCATTAAAGAAAAGGGCACTCAGAAAAAAGAAAGAGAGGTTAAAAAAAGTAATGTTATTTGTGTAAGACAATTTTTCTTGTCCCACTCTAAAGAAGGGACAGGTTTTTAAGATTGGACAAGACAAAAACTGATTTTTGTCAGGCCTATTTTTACAACAAACATAAAACTGGATTAAATTTTGTGTCCAACTGTCCATGGGTCTTCAATGTAAATATCCATAAGAAGGCAGCTGGAAATACGTGAGTCATTATATTTGTACATATGTACCACGTATACTTATATATATATATATTTACATATATATACACGCTAATACCAGTAACGTTCCAAGCAAGCAACATGTCAAGATTATGTAACATAAAAAAATGGGTAAATTATATCTGGCCCCTTCGGGTTTGGGGTATTTAACGTTCGCTCCCCCGCTTTTCTAAAATCGATTAAAAAACCCTTCCTGTATGGTAAAATTGTACGAATCAGCCCCTCATGCCGGAATCGGAGATTTTCTCCGGCGAGGAGGCACTGGAAATGACGTTTATACCCTTATAAACTAAAAAAAATAAAAATAAAAAATCTTTTGTCCTCCTCGTTCCTCTCTCCTCCCCCTCCTCCGTCCATCTTCTCTTCCTAAACACAACTAAACCCAGAACCTAAACCCACATCTCCTCGACGATATCCTCTCCTTCTCGGTTCCTTGAAGAGGGAGACCCGTACGAGGCCAGTCCCCTCTCACCGATCCCTGCTTTGCTTCCGAGTCTTGTACGATTCTCTAACTTCCCAGGAGCGAATTTTGGAGATTGAGGCGGCCAAGTGCGTCGCCACCATAGTGAGATTGAGCGACGACAATAAATCGGGAAGGAGAAACGAAACTGAATAATTGGCTCCACGGCTATCAATCTGAATAATTCTGTTGCTGTAAATCCCTCGGCTTCCACCCTGAACCCTCCACCGTCCTTCCTCTTAGTCTTCCGATTCAAAAAATTTCACACCCAAACCATGAAACCCACTCGTTTGGTAACCGCTCCAGGCGTTTCTATACGTCGCCGTTTTGCTTCCTTCACTTTATATTTGGCTGCTCCTTCGGTTTAATTTAAAATTATAAAATTACAACCTTCCTGGGATGTGTGTAAATATGTCACGAGCCTGCTTCCTGGTATTTATTTTTGTGGTTTTTGGATTCGGATCTGTTAGGGAAACGTAGGTTAGGGATTTGCTTTCGTGCGATTGATTTTCCCCTCTTTGTGACGGTGACGGTTAACATTTAATTGTTGTGTGTTATGCTGTGGCGATTCGATTAGGGAACGATATCACGGGAGAAGAACATTGACATGGCTAAGCTGGCCGGTACGAAGAGATGGTCGAGGAGGAGGAGGAGGAGAAAAGAGAAAGAGGAGGAGGAAAGAAGGAGGAAGGATGAAGGAGGAGAGTATTTTCAATTTTTTTTGTTTTTAATAGAGGGTATAAACGTCATTTCCCGTGCCTCCTCGCCGGAGAAAATCTCCGATTCCGGCATGAGGGGCTGATTCGTACAATTTTGCCATACAGGAAGGGTTTTTTAAGCGATTTTAGAAAAGCGGGGGGGCGAGCGTTAAATACCCCAAACCTGAGGGGGCCATATGTAATTTACCCTAAAAAAATTCCACTTGAATTCTAATGTCTTCTCTCTCCAACACAGAAATTGTCACCGTCCCTATCTCGCTCGTATAAATTCCGAACTTCTCTATTTATTATAAAAAATTCAATCGTCAAACACATTAATTGAAAGAAATGAAATTCACTGTCATGACTCGCGTGGGTTGACGCTTGCCCTCCCAGAGTTAATAAAATCTATTAAGATTTCGTGTTTTCACTTGTCATGGATGAAGCAATCATACAAGACATTCTTCGAATTTATGACATTGTTAATGACAAATGCGTGACACATGATATTACAGTAAATTTGATCTATCCACAAGAACATCAGGTAAATTTTAGTCAACTAGTAAAAGTATAGTTGAATGAAGAATAAAACATCAAAATGGAGAGGTGGCAACTGATCCAATGAATTAACGATGATCCGATACAATGTATCAATTACCAGAATTCGTATAAAACACTTTTTAAGTGATTCTGGATAGCAGACATATAAATAATACCATTGAAATATCCTTTTTTAATAAGTAAAACAACTATCCTATTAAAATTCAATAATACTTGATTATGAAAAAAAAATTATAAAAAATTATTTATAAAAAGATATCATTACACGAATTGTCTTATTCAAGATCTAACACCGTTCAATTTTAAATACTATAAGTTTATAAATTGAAATACAATATATCAACCGCTGCTTGCTCACTAGAAAGAGACACATGCAAGCATGCAAAATTTTATAACTTGTAACTGGAAACGCATATGAGTAAGAAGCATCTCTCGTCGCAGTTATACTAATTAGCAATTCTTCATCTGCCGTGCCGTATCGTTCTAAATGAATTTTAACTTTTTTTTGTTCAATTCAACATAAATAAGGTAATTTAATCTGGTCAACATTTGATACAATAAAATGTACGTGAATCAAATCACCTTGGAAACCGGGAGGAGGAGGCGTCCAAACCTTGTAGTTGACACTTGAAACAATGCACACGACTTGATATATCGTAATAATAATTGATTACTAACAAGCAAAACTATAAATGCTACAACCCTACCTCATAATTATGATTTACCATTTATATCTGTATATAGTGACACGACCACCCCTCGTAGTTCGGATCTCATTCCAAGAAATCATCAATGGCTAAGGTGAGTCTCGTCAGAGAAGGAGCTGCTCTTCTGTGGATCCTAGTGTTGGCTCTTTGGTCTCTTTTGATGCTCTCAAATCAAGTGGCCGACGCCGCCGCCGCCGCCGGGATTAGTTCTGGCTTCTCCGGAACACAAGGTGGTGGAGCTGATGCGGTGGAAGAGTACTCGTCGTCAGGGGGTGAAGGTGAACCTGGGCCTAGTGGAGACTATGACTACTACAGAACAATTGGAGACGTCCCAAGCCCAGGTGATGGCCACTAGACTCCAAGCCCACTTGACTCCCGAAACCAACTACTAATCCAGAATTAGAGTAAGTGTTTATACATATACTCTTATCTACATATTATACAAATAAGGACACGTGCTACAGTATCTACCGTTCAAAGAAATGTGCTCCACACGAACACACAAAAGTTAGGGTTTTTGTAGTACTACTGTTTATATTCTCATGGCTTTCTAGAATGCTGTCGTGGTACAAGTACAAACATGTAAGTCGTGGGCAAATGAAATAAATGCAGTAATCTACAAGCCTCTATTGCAAAGACTACCTATTTTGTTGCAATAGTAATTTTTTTTACGACACAAGATCTCGGAGTATACTATTACAAGCAATTGCTCAAGCGGAGGAATTGGATAATACAACGAGGGCACAAGAAAAAAACGGATCTAAACAGTAAGAAATAAGATTTGTTTCAATATACATCTCCGCCGATTTGCTATGTCCGAAACTTTATCGATGGGACTATACTCAGAGACCATACTGCAGAAGATTGAACTATTTCTATTGCAACTCAGAATTGTTGCTATTGGTGCTGCAAAAATACAAGCCTGTATACTTACGTGTAAAATTTTTATGTATAGAACCCAATTTAACTTTATGCATGCACGTTGAGGTGAGTGGAAAATTGAGCCTGCCGTAGTTGGAATATATGACAATTGAAGGCAACCTTTTCTCAGTTCCGTCTATGATATTCTCTATTCATATATTATATATCATCCGTATTAATAAGAAATTTATTAAATGATTTACGGTTGAATATCAGAGGAGAGGGGATTCGAAGGGAGGAGAAGCGGAGGAGAGAGGAGAGAGACGGAAGAGAGAGGAGATAGGAGAGGGGCGGAGGAGGGAGGAGAGGTGGAGAAGGGAAGAGAGGGGAGGGTGAAGAGAGACAGGAGAAGGAGGAAGAAGAAGAGAGGGGAGGGAGAGGGCGTTTCTAAAAAATTATAAAAAATAAGGGACCAAAATTGATATTTTAATTCGTTGCCACTACAACATGCCAACCGGAGAAAAATTACAAAATGGCGTACTACATCGTCCTAAAATGACACCATTTTTTGATCCGGAATAATTTTTGACTCGTAAAATTTTCCGAACCTCTATCACAAAAAATAGGATAATTTCAAGATCAAATAAGTTGTTTTAAAATAGGAGTATGTCGCAAAATCACTATAACTTCAGATCCTTCTATAGATTTTCCCTATATTTTTTAAGAGATCGTGGTTTTTGCATTAGTGTTACACGTTGTAGACAACTAGCATTATACCAATAAAATTGAACCCTCTTAAAAGCACCTTACCGATCTGTGTACGCATGTATAAGACTTCTGTTCTGGTGGAAAGCATGTTTACGACTTCAAATATTTTAAGACAAGTGGAAACTGGTAGTCAACTTACTTGATGCGAACATGTTAGACTCAAGTGAAGCTTCTTTGATATTTGTGATGCCAAGTCTACTATTTTTTCAATGATGATGTGCAACATGTTAGACTCGTGAGAATTTAGTGACATTTAATTATTCACGATGTTAAGTCTACCATTTTTCTTAAATATCACCACCTATAAGGCCAAATCTATCTGCCCTGCTGGTATTTGATTGAATATTTGTTTATTGTAAGTTTTTCCGATATTTACTATTTTGGACTAATTAAAACAATAAAATGTGACAGAGTTTTCTTATTGAATTTGGATATATTTGCATTTTTTTCATAGAATATCTTGTTAATTAAGATAGAGCATCTGTTCACCACTTGATCTACAAAACTTGATAGAGCATCTGTTCACCACTTGATCTACAAAACTTGATGGTATTTTATTAAACATTGAAGCTAACAAATTGATCAGTCGGATAATTCAACGACTTTATGGGTAGGTTTTTGTTGTTTTTAACCAGCTTGGAATGTATCAGCTTTTTTTTGGGTGGAATCTTGGGATGTGTTAGCTAAAGCGCATGGACCGGAAGTGAGAGTGGCAGGGGAATTGCCTTGGAAATGGTGTATTTTTTTTTTGGTGGGATGGAAATGGTGTATATGACGTAACACAAATTGATTCAAATGATAGATCCTAACTTCAAAATTGTAAACTTATCAGAAGATAATTATCTTTTAGATAGATTCTACATTGTCATTATGAAAATCAAATTTCAAAAAGGTGTTAGATCGCGTCACGAGTTTGACTTGTGAAAAGTTAAATACCGCCGACTGGCTCTTACCAAATCTCGGGTAAGTACAGGACTGATTAGGATCCAATTTTTGTGTTGTCACGTGTTCGGAAACGAATACCATTTAACAAAATATAACTAATTTACTCTTCTTCTCCAAAATTTGATTCTCTTTACCTAACCAAGCAATAATACGTCTTCAAATATTTTACGCTGAGCAATAATTAGATAACATTAAACTTAAATATTGGAGAGAAGTCAAAAACCCTTTGAACAAATGACATCCGGTGGCTATCGTTGCTAAGGAAGTAACGAGACCCCAATCCTCTAAAAAAAGCCCCATGAGCCTAAGAAAAACGCCAGAGTATATAAAATATACATACTCGAAGTGAATCGTGATTCAGACCAGCAAAGTTATTCAGCCAAGCTACGGGAGACCATTCCAACTTCCAAGCACAACATCGGATTCAGATATGGAAGATAGTTTATTGTGGGTTGGTATAATGATTCTTATTGGTTAGAGACAATCAATAGTTCATTGGTATTTGTCAAAGATGAGAAATATGTGAAAAGATAGATATAAAAGTCATTAGACCTATCAAAGAGAAAGAGTAGATGATGTACGTAAAAAAGGAGAGAGAGAGAGAGAGAGAGAGAGAGAGAGAGAGAGAGAGAGAGAGAGAGAGATTAAAGAAAAGGGAACTCAGAAAAAAGAAAGAGGGGTTGAAAAAAGTAATGTTGGAATATTTGTGTAATTAAGTTTTGGGCCTAGGACACATTAACTTGTCCCACGCTAGAAGAAGGGACAGTTTCATAAGATTGGACAGCACAAAAACTGATTAAGCCTATTTTTACAACAAATATAAAACTGGATTAAATTTTGTGTCGGACTGTCCTGTCCTGTCAAACACGCAGCTTTGGGTCTGCAATGTAAATCTCCTGAAGAAGGCAGCTGGACTCATAATATTTGTACATGTGTATATAAATATTTATTTACATATATACATATATATACATACACGCTAATACCGGTAACGTTCCAAGCAAGCAACATGTCATGATTATATAACATAATAAAAATTGTAATTCAATTCTAATGTCTTCTCTCTCCAACACATAAATTGTCACCGTCCCTATCTCGCTCGTATTGAATTCCGAACTTATCTAAATATAAAAAAAAATAAGCAATCATACAAGACATTCCTCGAATTTACGGCATTGTTATGACATATGTCCTGCAACATGATACCAAATCAAATTTGATCTACGAGAACACGGACGTTAAATCAGGCAAATTTTAGCTAATTAATTAAACAAATATTCTTTTAATGAGACACATTAAGATTACCTACTAAACAAGATTTAGTTGTGAGACCTACCAAACAAGATTATTCTAACTTAATTCATCATTTCCAAATTCAAAATTTTTTGACTACGGCCAAATAGGTCAGGACTTTTAGTTTTCTAGAAACGGTATATGAGAGGGACTGAGGGAGGCAGGGGCAGAGTTTAATAGAGGCGTCAACAATTTAACATTTGGGGAGGAGGCAGAGGAGGCAAGATGACAACCAATTGCCATCTTAAATTCGTCCAAGATTGGTTAAATTCCCTTTTAAAAAATAAACTTGATCTAAAAGAACGGCGTTTAAATATGAATTTCAAAAATAGAGATTGAAAAATAGATCTTGGGTCCTCTGAAAAAGTAGTATACGGAAAATCACCAAAAATAAAGTAAAAAGTATAGTTGAATGAAGGAATAAAAACATCGAAATGGAGAGGTGGCAACTGATCCAATGAATTAGCGATGATCGGATACAATGTATCAATTACCAGCATTGGTAGAAAACACTTTTTAAGCGATTCTGGAGACCAGACTTATAAATAATACTTTTCCATTGAAATATCCTTTTTAATAAGTAAAAAAACTATCCTATTGTAATTCTATAATACTTGATTGTGAATAAAAAATATATAAATAAGTTATTTATAAAAAGATATCATTTCACGAATTGTCCTATTAAAGATCTAAGACCATTCAATTTAAATATTATAAGTTTATAAATTAAAATACAATATATCAACCGCTGCTTGCTCACTTGAAAGACGCACACATGCAAGCATGCAAAATTTTATAACTTGCAACTGGAAACACATTTGAGTAAGACGGCATCTCTCGTCGCAGTTACACTAATTAGCAATTCTTCATCTGCCGTGCCGTATTAATCTAAATGAATTTAACTCTTTTTTTTTTCTTTCAGTTCAACATAAATAAGGTAATTTAATCTGGTCAACTTTTGATACAGTACAATGTACGTGAATCAAATTACCTTGGAAACTGGGAGGAGGAGGCGTCCAAAACATTGTAGTTGACACTTGAAACAATGCACACGACTTGATATATCGTAATAGTAATTGATTACTAACAAAAAAAAATCTATAAATGCTACGGTCCTACTTTAATAGACCATATGATTATGATTTACCATTTATATCTATAAAGCAACACACCCGCGCTACTGTATATATTGGCACGACCTCGACCACCCCTCGTATTTCGGATGTCATTCCAAGAAATCATCAATGTCTAAGCTGAGTCTAGTCAGAGAAGGCGCAGCTCTTCTGTGGATCCTGGTGTTGGCTCTTTGGTCTTTTTTTATGCTACCAAATCAAGTGGCCGCCGCCGGGATTAATCCTGGCTTCTCCGGAACACATGGTGGTGGAGCTGCTGCGGTGGAAGAATACTCGTCGTCAGGGGGTGAAGGTGAACCTGGGCCTAATGGACAATATGACTACTACAGAACAGTTGGAGACGTCCCAAGCCCAGGTGATGGCCACTAGGTTGTGAGATTTTTATAGTACTACTGTTTATTTGTTGATGGTTTTCTAGAATGCTGTCGTCGTACAAGTACAAACATGTAAATCGTGGGAAAATGAAATAAATGTAGTAATCTACAACCTCTATTGCAAAGACTACCTATTTTGTTGCAAGTGTAAATTTTTTTTACGACACAAGATCTCGGAGTATACTGATGCATGTGAGAACATGCATCCGTTTAGCTTTAGTTTATGTCGTTTTGTCACGTTTTAGGAAGTGTTAAGTCGAGTTTTGTCTATGTTTTGTTTCATTTTGATTAATTGGTCAAGGAGAAGATTGCCTATTGTTTTGGTGTGTTTTGTAGGTATTTGGAGCATCTTGGGAGCTAAGGCAAGGATCGGTGGACGTAGGCGATGAGTCGAGCTAAATTCGGAAGTTTGAAGGCAAATGTGAGTTGGGGAAGATTGCTACCCCAACGTACGCTGGCCAGGCCAACGTACGTTGGCCTTTGTTCGGAGAAGAAGAGGAGTTTGGCAGAGAGCAACCCCAACGTACGCTGGCCTAGCCAGCATACGTTGGCCTTACTCGGACAAAAAGAAGACAACGACAGTGAGCAACCCCAACGTACGATGGCCTAGCCAATGTACGCTGGGGTTTGACAGCCAACATTAAGAATTGCTTCACCAAACTTCCCACCTGCTTTTGTCTACACTTTAGAGGTGGCAAGCACCAAGGAGGAGGACAAAAGGAAGGCTAAGGAGGCAGAGAAGGTAGCTTGGAGGAGAGAGGAACATCCATTTTTAGATTAGCAATCTCCAAGCTCTAGATTTTCAATTGTTAGATTGGTGTTCTTGAGTTGTTCTTAAGATTATTGTAAACATTGTTGGATCATCGATCACGGAGGTACTTTCATTCTTATCAACAAAGAAGTTTGTTTGTTTCATTCAATTGCCTTTGTTGCTTGATTGTTTGATGCTTGTACCATCGGATCAAAAGTGACAGTTTGATTCGGATCTTTGATTCTTCGTTCATTGCAGCCATCATAGATTTTGCTTAATCTCTGCATTCTTTTGCCTTGATATTATTAGTGAATCTAAGCCTGACAAACTTAGGCTCATAATGATATTAAGATTGTAGCATAGAAGTATCAACAACCCAAACGATCGATTCGCTTAGCTTAAGATTTAGAACACATCATCCGGTACTTGACGAACAATTTTCACTTGCTATTCCCTGTGGAGACGATCTTACTTATCACGATATTACTTGTGCGATCGTGTAATTCTTGCACGTATTTAGATCCAACTTTGGACGCATCATATACTAGTACAAGCAATTGCTCAAGCGGAGGAATTGAATGATACAACGAGGATACACAAGAAAACACGGATCTAAATAGTAAGAAATAAGATTTGTTTCAATATACATCTCCGCCGGTTTGCTATGTCCGAAACTTTATCGATGGGACTATTCTCATAGACCAAACACAGTACTGCAGAAGATTGAACTATTTCTATTGCAGCTCAGAATTGTTGCTATTGGTGCTGCAAAAATACAAGCCTGTATACTTACGTGTAAAATTCAATTGAATCTCCTGTCCTAACAATAAAAAAAGAATAAACAACAAAAGGTAGCTAAAAACTACAGCCTCAAGACCAATTAAGCTAATTCTGGATCGACCATCTTTACTCCGAAGGTAAAGTCCTCACAGGCCATTATGTAAGGGAAACGAGATGGGATGTCAAGTTTGGACATGGTCTGGCAATCAAGACGTGGAGGGAAATGGTTACAAGGCTCCATGGAAATGACTCTCTGGCAATTCCTCCCCGTCTCCTTATTCAGATACTGAGGCAGTATCCATGGCCTTATACCGCCCAA
>SOPF01016431.1:3923-13967 GCA_012979155.1 Hypericum perforatum
TTTTATCATTATTTTAGTTTGTCTTTTTGTATTTTGAGTTAGAGAAAAAAAAAAAAAATCAAAAAAAGGAAAGGAAGAACGGACAGCCTAGAAAAGAAGAAGAGAAGGTTGGAAAAAAAAAATTCGACAGAAAAGTTGAAAAAGTGCAAGATCATATCCTATAATTACTTACGAAGAAGTTTTGAAGGTTATGTGTCATTGACTGAAAATTTATCAGAGACCATAGTGAGTGAGATGAAGTATATGTGGAAAGGGGAGATAGAGAAGTGTCATAAATGACTTAATCAAATAGAGACTAAAATTCGAGGTCATACACAAGTTGCCTATAAAAGAAGACATACGCTTACCACAAGGGACAATGAAGGCAATTGGGAGGATTTGATGTTATTGGCCAGATAAATTGATTTGCATTTAATTCAAGAAATTAGGGCTCAAATCAATTCGTGCAAGACCAAAGACATCCAAGAAGCCCATGCAAAGCCCACACACGTTATTGGAGCTATTTTGGAAGCATAGCATACACTATTTCAGAATGGAGCTATTTTGGAAGCTTAGAGAATACACAAAATCTTTAGGAAGCATGCCTATGTGAAGTTCAACCTTATTGGACGTGCATCAACCTACTTTGGACGTGCATCAACCTATTTTAGAAGCAAGGATTCATTCAGATTATACTTAAGCTATTTATTAAAGTCAATAGTTTTGATTAGAAAATTATATTCTAGCAACCTTTGGCTTGTTTAGGACGTGCATCTACTTATATTTACTAGATATTATATGTGTAGTTTGATTCTTATTTAGTTAGGTCTGAATCTCCTTGTTTAGGAATTTAGATTTTGGTCAGATTGCTTAATCTCCTTTTTAGGAGTTTGTTTATTTAGGAATATTTGAGACTTTTAGAGCCTATATAAGGAGGTATCCTAGTAATAAAAGGTAACCTAACTTTTGAGATTGATATTTTATGAGTTTAGATACTCCTTGTGTGTTCTTACTAATTGCTGGATTACTTAGCTCGAGTGAAACTTTTCACTTATCAAATGGATCTTCCATCTCTATTTGTGGTGTGACTCAACTTGCTTCTCGAATTCCATTGCTTGGGTTGTGGTCATCTGTACCAAGGTTCTTGCAAGGCTCGATTTGTGGGTTGTGGTCTGTTCCACCCAAAGTAGCATGGTTCGTTATGATTCTCCTAGCGAGGATCATATCATTTGGTATTAGAGCTTTGGCTCTACTTTAGGTCCATCTATCCTTTATTTATGTTTTATCATTATTTTAGTTTGTCTTTTTGTATTCTGAGTTGGAGAAAAAAAAGAAGAAAAAAATCAAATAAAAGGAAAGGAAGAAGAGACAGCCTTGAAAAAAAGAAGAGAAGGTTGAAAAAAAATTCGACAAAAAAGTTGAAAAAGTTTAAGATCATATCTTATAATTACTCACGAAGAAGTTTTGAAGGTTATGTGTCATTGACTAAAAATTTATTAGAGACCATGATGAGTGAGATGAAGTATATCTGGAAAGGGGAGATAGAAAAGTGTCATAAACAACTTAATCAAATAGAGAGTAAGATTCGAGGTCATACACAAGTTGCCTATAAAAGAAGACATAGGTTTACCACAAGGGACAATGAAGGCAATTGGGAGGATATGATGTTATTGGCCAGACAAATTGATTTGCATTTAATTCAAGAAATTGGGGCTGAAATCAATTCGTGCAAGACCAAAGACTTCCAAGAAGCCCATGCAAAGCCCATGCACGTTATTAGAGCTATTTTGCAAGCATAGCATACACTATTTCAGAATGGAGCTATTTTGGAAGCTTAAAATGCATGCAATCTTCTAGAAGCATGCACGTGTTAAGTTCAACCTATTTTGGACATGCATCAACCTACTTTAGATGTGCATCAACCTATTTTGGAAGCATGGATTCATTCAGATTCTACTTAAGCTATTTAGTAAAGTCAATAGTTGTTATTAGGAAATTATATTCCAACAACCTTTGGCTTGTTTAGGACGTGCATCTACTTATATTTACTAGATATTATATGTTTAGTTTGATTCTTATTTAGTTAGGCCAGAATTTCCTTATTTAGGAATTTAGATTTGGGCAAATTACTCTCTAGTCTTTGGACTTAACATAATTCTCCTCTCGGGTCCCTCTTTTCTCATAAATGAGTAACCCATCCCTGTTTTATTTAAAAATGTTTGTCTAGGGTCCCCACCGACCAAATTGCCTATTTTTTTAAAATTTTGTCATATGAAATGACTATTTTATCCTTCACAAAATGACAAATTTCATCTTATTTTTGTCTTTTTATGAAGGGTAAAATAGTGATTTCACATGACAAAAAAAATAAAAAATAGGTGCTAAAGTCAATTAGGGACCCGAGACCAATATTTTTTCAAAATATCAGGACAGCTAAATCATTTAAGAAAAAGAAGGGACCCGATAGGAGAATTCGATAAGACTAGGGACTTGGGAGTAATTTGCCCTTTAGATTTTGGTCAGATTGCTTAAGCTCCTTTTTAGGAGTTTGTTTGTTTAGGAATATTTGAGACTTTTGGAGCCTATATAAAGAGGTATCCTAGTACTAAAATGTAACCCAACTTTTAAGATTGATAATTTGTAAGGTAAGATACTCCTTGTGTGTTCTTGCTAATTGCTGGATTGCTTAGCTTGAGCAAAACTTTTCACTTATCAAACAAATTTTTCATCTTCGTTTGTGGCATGATTCTACTTGCTGACTAAAGTTCTCGAATTCCATTGCTTGGGTTGCAGTCATCTATACCAAGGTTCTTGCAAGGCTCGATTCATGGGTTGTGGTCTGTTCCATAGAAAGTAGCACAGTCCGTTGTGATTCTCCTGCCAAAGATCATATCAGAAGATCATCTTGAGCTTTCCTTTTCTCTCTGTTTTGTTGTTTATGATTTTCTTGAAAGGTCTAATAAATATGTTAAGTATTTTGTTAATATGTTTGAGTAGTTAATTAGGGCTTTGATGGTATCTATTTAGCCAAAGGTTAAAGGGGTTTAGATGCTTAGGATTATGTTCTAGTTATGGAGCTTAATGATTAGTCTTGGTTGATCACCTAGATTATAAGTATGTTTAATGCTAATCACCGAGAGGGGTTTGGATTAATGGACCTTTCGACTAGTTGATTAGTTGCCTTTTAATGAGGGATCTCATTAGGTGATTAGTTGTCCTTATGATGGTGATTATAGTTGGTATTTAATTAGATTAGGTGACTATTTAGTGGCAAAAGCACATTTAGTTCATCTAAGCCTTATTAAGGATCGATTTAGACTAATTTATGGTGAGAACGTGGATTAGTTGCCTTTGAAATACTTGGATTATAACACGAACTTACCCCTTGACTCATTTGGTTGTTTAGGTTTTCATTGGTACCTAGACCATACTTATTTTATTTGTGAAATCATCTTGTTTAGTTGTAGTTTTATTTCGAGTAACCATTTGCATGTTTGGAATTGACAATGCCTTCTTAGCCTTCTTATTTAGTCCTAGACTAGGGGTTGAGTCGAGTTTGCGGCCTAGAACTTAGTTCTTGTGGGATAAAATTCCCTTGCTTACTCTTTATTCCAAGAGGGGTGAAAATCCTTCCTTTCAATCATCTACCTACTCACCTTAATAACTATCAAATCCAGCTACTGATGTCTGCACATCTTCAAGAGCTATATTTGTTGTCACCCTCTCTAACAGGTACCTCAAATTTATATCCTTTAGTATGTTTTGTTAATTATGATTCATTTTTTTACTATATATCAGGCTTATCTGACAGCTATCAATTTCCATGATGAATTGTAGTGTGATAGTTATGAGGTCAAACATGTCTGTTGCCAACAATCAATAAAATAAGAGATGGCAACTCTTGAATCAAATAGGACTTGGACCATTATCTGTCTGCCTCTTGCAGATATGTTGTTGATTCTAAGTAGGTGTACAAGATAAAGTATAAATCTAATAGCTCTATTGATTGATACCAGGCATATTTGGTGGCTCGTAGTTTTAAGCAAGTTGAAGGAATTGATTACAATGAAACTTTTGCATCTATCGCGAATGTGGTGTCTATCCACTGTGTACTCGTATTAGCCATCAAGAGATAATGGTTTATTCACCAACTTGACATTAACAATGCATTCCTTCATGGTGACTTGCATAAAGAAGTTTACATGAAGATGCCTCAAGGTTATTCCAAGCCCGGTGATTCTTGCATCTACCGATAAAAAAGAATTCTTGTATGGTCTCAAACAAGCTTCTAGATCATGGTATAGCAAACTCATTGATGATGTGATTTTAGCTCACAACGACGCTGTCATGCTTCATGACATCAAGACCAGCCTGAACTCATAATTTGGAATGAAAGACCTTGGTCCTCTTAAATATTTTTTTTTGTAACGAGGCTCCCAAAACAAAGCATGGTTTGGTGCTCATTCAACAAAAATACATAATTGACATCCTTGAATAATGTGGAAAAGATTATGCTCGCCCTTGTTAGTTTTTGATCGATCAAAAATCACCATTTGACAACTAGTGTCAATGTTGTCCCCAATTTGGCTTACCATTGTTGTTTTGTTGGTCGCCTAATGTACTTAATAGTTATTCAGTCAAGCATTGCATATTGACGATTCATTTTTTTACCTTAATTATGCTGAACACCAGACAATTAGTCGTCCATTTTGTCTGGCGTACGTCGGACAAGGTTGGCGTGTGCCAACCTTCAACCAACCAAAGCTTCGACACATGCAAACTACACCTAGCACGAGCAAAAAGCTCTCAGATGAACAGACTTGGCGTGCGCCAAGGGTGCTGGCGTGCGCCAAGTTATCAGCAGAGTTGTAGCAAATTGCAACAATAAGTAAGTACGGGATTATCATCCCACAAGGACTGAGTTTAAAGGCCTACTCTTTGGTTTAGTCTAGGATCAGATTATGAAGTTTGGTTTGTTGAACACACGATCTAAAGTCTAACGTACGAAACTAAAGATCAAAAGAACTAACACTTGGAAGGTTTGCTTTCAAAACAGAATTTTAACAACTTAAAAGACAAAAGTGAGTTTAAGTACCAAAACCAGCAACATAACCATAAGATTCAGGGGGTTTATTGAGCATGTGATGTGGTCTGAGTACTTCTAAGGCAACCAACCTACACTTTCGCACTAGATTGATCTAAGTTGATCCTTAACTAAGCTTATAATGGCAAGATGTGCTTTTGCCCCTAAAAACCATATAAACTCAGGTAAACACCAACTATGCATATCACTCCAAAGACAATAGGTAGGTCACCGAAGAAGATTTCTCTCCTAGCAAGAGTACCAATCATCAAACTTACCTTTCCATCAATTCTATCTCTTTTTGGTCTCAAGTTTTGACTAAGTACGAAGGCTTGGTGATCAAGCAAGTCTAAGCATGTTAGTAAGAACACATTCCTAACAAGTCTAAGCATGAAGCTGTTAGTAAGAACACATTCCTAACCATTTTTGACCCCCAAAACCATGGCTACATGCAAGGTCTAAATGCACAAAACTCACAGAAACAACTACTCACACATACTTGATATGAACATCAGAAGCATAAACAAGAATAACATATATATATTTATTTAACAAAGAAAGAGTAAAAAGGAAGAAGACTTATCAAAATCTCAAGCCTTTTCTCCTTTCTTCAGCTCATCCAAGAGAGAGGCCAGGTTCTTTTTGTCTAAAAACTTACACTTCTATTGCACACAAGACTAACAAAGAAAAATAGTCTATATACTAAGCTTAATACTCAAATAGTTAACAAAATATCTAAACTAACTTATCCTAAGATAAATATCTACTCAAAATATCTAAGAAGTCAGCCATTTTGTTCCCCTTCCTGCTCACAAGCCTTAAACCGACTTGGGTTTTTCTCCCATTTGTTTGTCCAACACTCAGCCACTTACATTCTGTAAGTCTGTCACTAGCGTATGCCAACTTTACTTCGCGTGTGCCAGGTCTTCAGTTTTGCTCGTTCTCCGTGTGTGCCTGGTCATCTGAGTGAATGGTTCTTCGAGTGACAGGTCCTTGGCGTATGCCATATCTCTTGGCCTGCGCCAGCTAGCCGTGCTTTGCACTCCTTGCTTTTGCAACTTCCCTCTTGGCCTTGCCTTCGCGTGTCCGCTTGCTCGTCTTCCACTACTCCTCAAATTTGCTCCTAAAAACAAGTAAAATCAATAAAAAATGATAAACTCTACACAAACACACAATGAACGAAAACTAATGCTATGACAACTAAAATGCAAATAAATCAACCTAAAATACTAAGAACAACTTGCTAAAAGGACTCGAATAATGAGTGTTTATCACACTCATCACACTCCCACACTTGAATCATTGCTTGTCCACAAGCAAAACTCAAAATGCGGAAACAAACTAGACGAAAATCACAAAAGAATAAATAAACATATAACAAGGTAAAGACATGGCATAAATGGCTCAACACTTAACTTCCCTCAAAACATCAGCTTACATTAAAATACCATCATAAACTAAGTTAGTTCATCAATTCAAAATGCAAAGCACAACAAACTAGTAGACACCTCAATACTCAATTATTTAAGCAAGTGTTAACTCTATGTAAAAGATACTAAAAGGTTAACCTCACGAGGATAGAAAAGTGTTTCACTCATATAATATGTAGGGTCAACTTCCTATCACTCGCATACATATCAATATATCTCAAAGCATCCTACGTCCTACTCAGCATTATCTAAAAGTCGCAATGGTTGCTAATGATCGGGGGGTCTTTTCATCGGGTTGTAATGGGGCTTAAGGTCAAGGTGAAGTAAAATATTTGGATGGTAGCTAAACCACCCAATCCGAGGACATGTCACAAATGTAATTAATCACTCGTCTAATCTAAACATCCTCATAAAAGATAAATTAAGCACACTCTACAAATAAATCAATGAACTAAGACCGAGAAGTATGAGTTTTGCTAGAAACATGCTTTATTCAATTTTTTTTAACAAGAACAACACTTATTCACAAACTTCAACAAACTATACAAACTTAGCATGTTCTAGGCAAAAACTTGGCTTCCAACATGGCCATAACTATAACATCCCAATAAACATAACCCAAATCCTATACAGAATATCCCCACATGTGCAAACCTATACGTCCTCGGATCAGATGACCAAAGGTAGGGAAGATGGATGATATAAGGTTTATAGTTGACTTTCTCATGTAAGATCAAGAAAAGGCTAGGCTCAATAGGTTAAAACAATGGATATGTAACAGATTTTGTCTCTAAGGCTCTAGGATTGAATGTCAAAGAATGCCCCCATCTTTTCACTAACTTCCACACAACCTAGACTATGATAAGTACTAGTAGTATACCTCGATCAACTGACTCTAGTATGCATCTCATGAAAAATATAGAGACTGATGTCTCTTCCATCGGCTTAAGTACTTACAAGGTGTACTCAACAACCCTCTAGTCTAGTCTACATATTGAGACCACTAGTCTAAATAACAGAGTACAAGGTTTCTACCAATTCTTAGGCTTTACGCTCGAATTAAATTCCTAACTAAGAGAATGATAATATTCTAACACAAGTTGAAGTTTTTTAAGGGGGTCAAATTTTTGAAAAATTCATGCCAAGTCTAAACCTAAACAAAATAACCTAACATGCTAAACAAGTTTAAACATCCTAAACAAGACTAAATAACCTAAAAGGAAGATTCCTAGAAGGAACCCTCCCCACACTTGAATAACACATTGTCCTCAAGGTGCCTAAGATACTAATAAACACCTAATCACAAAAAGAAAACAAAAGTGAGATAGTTTTATCTCGATGACCTAGTACGTTAAGAAGTATCAAGGAAATTTAACCTTGAAGAGCTCAAACTAGGAACACTTCCGTATCAAATCACCAAAGATATGAATAAACTAATCTCAAAACACGCATACATACATAATTCATAAACACGTAAATTCAAAACATATACAAAAGAACTAAAGTCAACATGCAACACAATATCTTACTAATGGCATGTCATGTAAACTACCCTTCCTTGTGACCTTTTTGTCTTTAAGCCTAATAGAATCGTGTAGTAACACAATACGTCATTAAATAAGTTACAAGCACACAAAACAAAAACATAATCAAAAGACATAAAAGTAAACAAACAAGAAAACAAATAAAGTAAAATAAGAAAGTTTAACAAAGAAAAAGGAAAAAGGAGCTCCCTGTCATTTTTCTGGAGGAGGTGGTGGGAATATGAAGCTACTGCCAAAGTTCTCCACCCAGGTGCGCATCCACTCAGTGTGTGCTTACTGCTACTCCTAATCCTCTTGCTGGTGCACCATGTGAGCTCTCTGATTGGTGTAGAACGCCCTCTGCTCCTCTCTCTGAGCTTCAAACTCGACCTCCATGTGAGCATTGTACTCGTACTAGCAGTCCTACCCAGCTGCATCGCTAATTGGATAGTCCTATAGTTGCATGCCATAACCATGCAGCTGCTCTCTGTAACCCCGCAGATATACTTGCATTGTAGCAAACTGGTCATGTAAGTGATGCATCTCTACCTGTGGGCCTGAGGCCTGAGAGCTCGACTCCTGTCTACTGGACTCCCCACGTTTTGGGACTGATGCATTTCCTATGCCTTGTAGGCAAACACTTCCTCCCTATCCATCTTTTTCTTCTCGATCAGCTTACTGTTGTGGAGCTTCTTGATATCGAACGATATCGGTTCCATAATTGTTCCTTGTAAATCTATAAGTAGCTGGGGGGAAGAGTGACATAAAATACAGAAAATAATATGACCCAAGTACAAATACCTAGGTTCCCTATCAATAATGGACCTAGCAAAGCAGTCGATGACCATAGCAAAGGTGCTAAATGGTATGTCATGGCGTAGGCAGTCAATGGCATAAAGCTGAGATCAGAAAACTTTAGACTCTTCCCATTGACCCCTGAAGGTCAGAGTCATAAAGCGATAGAGGATACCTAAGTATAGTTCCTTAATTAGGGCATTAGGCCCCCTCCCTGACTCATATCTCTTGAAACTCATGATCTCATGCCATGCCTGATGGGTCTGATCAGCGGGTGTGAAGTCTAAAACTCCTACTCTAGAGTTAAGGTCAAAAAGGTCATTGAATTCACTTTCATTCATGCTAAATGGAGTTAAGTGTCAAAGAAGCGTGCGGTGAATGAACGTCTATTTGCCACAACTTGCAATGTGTAATAGAACTATAAGACCATTTCCTACCTAGCCAAAATGCCATGTTTCGTGAAATACCCCCAACCCATCTTCCTAATAGCTGACCGCAACATTCTATCTACCCCTAATCTCTTCATGTCATCCCAATCAATTTTGAAATGACTAAGGGTAGTAAGTTGAGAAAATTTTTGATACCTCTCTCCCTCCTAACCATGAAAGATTGCGAAAAGAGCGTTGTAGTCATCACGGATATTTGGAAGTGGAGAATCTGGTAGTAAAGGCGTAGGGTTTCATGCGTGCTTTCTCCTGTCCTCGTAGCAAACATGGCTAGATCCTACATCATCTGCCATCAAGGAATGTGTTTTGCATGTTGGGTAATATGGGTAGAAGGTTGGGAAGGGTTAGGCTTGTGAAATTTTTTGTTTTGGGTGGAGAGGAGAAATGGGTTTTGTGTTTTAATGAAAAATGGCACACGCCCGAGAGTTTTATAATCTGTTCTGCCCAAAACTAGCGTACACCAGTGTCACGACTTGATGCGATCAAGCCTACATCCAAGCAACAAGACTCATGTCAAGTGCAAGTGCCTATTGGACCAATGACACGTGCAAGGCAAAGAAGACTTCAAGCTGAATTGCAAGGATTAATTCAAGAAGTCCAAGATGGTGCAAGCAAGACCAAGGACGTGTGCATGGCCCATGCAAAGCCCATGCACGTGCTAGAAGCCCTTTTAGAAGATACGCCTACTCCTAAAAATTCGAAATGCACATTCAACGCCTACTCCTAAAAAGTCGGAATGCACATTCAGCCTTGTTTAAGACGTGATCTTCAAGGAAGCTTCTACAATA
>SOPF01016435.1:0-12334 GCA_012979155.1 Hypericum perforatum
GAAGGAAGGGTGTGAAGTCCCATTTCCCTTTTCAGAGGAAGGGGTGTCAGGAGGCACTTTCCTTTGCGGAAGGAGGGGTGTGAAGACCCATTTTTCCTTTCGGAAGGAGAGGTGTGAAGAGTCACTTTCCTTTGCGGAAGGAGGGGTGTGAGAACCCTTTTCCCCTTTCGGAGGAAGGGGTGTGAGGACTCTTTTTCCTTTTCGGAGGGACGGGTGTGAAGACCCTCTTTCCTTTTCGGAAGGAGGGGTGTGAAGACCCTCTCTCCTTTTTCGGAGGAAGAGGTGTTAAGACCTTTTCCCTTTTGGAAGAGGTGTGAAGAGTCACGATCTCTGAGAAGGGATTGGAGCTCTTGGCATGCGAAAGTTACAGGGCCAATTTTGATCTCTTAACGGTTAAAGTATCTTCGGCCTCTCGATGGATAAAGGAATATTCGGCCATTTTCGAGCTTTAGGTGAGCAAGGTGTATTCGGCCTATCGGCAGAGCAAGGAATGAAGCTTCCAAAAAGCGAAGAGTGTCGATACCGTACCTAACGACACTTAAAGCTTTCGAAAGGCAAGGGGTGTTGACACTTTGCTTAGTGACACTTAGAGGTTCCGAAGGGCGAAGGGTCTCAACACCATACCTAGTGATACTTAGAGCTTCCGAAAGGTAGAGTGTCATGACCCTTGCCTAGTGATACCAATTGGACATTGACGAACTGTGTCAAGAGATCGTGCGCGGTTAGTCTTCTGAGGGAGACGGCAGTAAGCGCAGACTTTGAATTAACCGGGGAAGATAATTCTTAGTGAATTGAAGATAACTACTCTTCACAGATAAGGATGAGTATCTACAAGGATAAGTATTAGAAAAGTCCGAATACAAGGAGGAAACGGAGTCCTAGTGCGAGGAGGAGACAGAGCCTCTCGCCTATATAAAGAACGCTTGGGAGACGCAGCCAGGACATCAATCAATCAACCACATAAATCTTCACCAAAGTTCAACGCTTCTATTTTAGTTCTTAAGCTGGGTATTAGCGCTTGGTTAGGAGGTTGAGTATTAGAGCCTGATAATTGGCTGTGCAGTAGAGCCTAGTTAAGGAAGCTTAGTTCGGTGAGGTAGTGGTGATCATCTGATCATTTTTGTTTTTGTTGGGCACCGACCTTGAGATGAGCCTTCAAGTCGTCAATAGATCGTCCTTGACACCCTGTTACATTTTTCCCCCAACAGTTTTTTGGCACACTCGGTGAGACTAAGAGGACGTCTAGAGAAGGAGGCAAACTTATTCCAACAAGATGACCAAGAATAACTTACCACCCTCTTCTCAACACTTCATTGAAAAGAATACAACCAAGACGACTCTTCCTAAAGAGTCGAGGAGTTCCACCAACACGGTACCCCCAAGGGAGCCGGCCTTGTCTCTTGGTATAGGAAGAAATCCTACTCCCAATACGGTTCTCTTTAAAGAGCCGAACAACATGGCCCCTCTAAGAGGCCGACCAAAATGACTCCCAGAGAGTTGTCTGATTCCACCTTCAGCGAAGAGTCAGTTGCTACTTCAGTGGGATAAGAGGCCATAGATAGGGTTGGTGGCTCAACTCAATGACATGGGGATTGAAGCAAGGCAAACACAGCGATCCAGATTTACCAAACCTTATCCAGATCACTTTGATAAGGTCAACTATTCGAATGGGTACCATATTCCCGACTTCACCCAGTTCTCAGGTGAGGATGGCAAGTCATCTGTGGAATACATAGCACGGTTCCATATTCAATATGGAGATGCTGCAAATAGTGATGCACTATGCATACGCCTTCCCAATGACTCTCACTAAGACGACATTCACTTGGTATATTAATCTTCTGCCATTGTTGGTAAGAAGCTGGGCAGAGATGGAGTAGAAGTTCCACAACCAGTTCTTCCGAGCGAGCCAACCATCACCATTTCAGACTTTTCTCATATGCAATAGCTAGAAGGGGAGTCAGTAGAGAAATTCTTGGTTCGCTTTCAGAAGGCAAAGAACAAATGCCCAACCAACCTCAATGAGTCTGATTTGGCAGTCTTGGCTATGCAGGGACTCAAATTCTCTCTTCGAGAGAGGTTGGGAGTTGAAAGGCCCCGAGTCTTTGCTAAGCTGACCCAAAAGATGACCATGGCCGAGTAATTGATTAAAGAGAGGGAAAGAAGAGCTGCTTCTTCCAAGGGTACCTACTGATATGACCCAACTCTTGAGATTGACCATCTAGAAGGTGATCGAAACTAGGACAACTGGGAGAAGAGCCTGTGGCTGAGGAGATGGTGGCTAAGCTCACCAAGGATAACCCCTATGAGTGTGAAAGCCTGATACCAAAGAAGGTATCGATACCTAATGAGTTTAATTGCCCCAATCAACCAAGAGGCCTTAATGAAGCCAGGAAAGAATATTCTTTCGATGTGACCAAGGCAGACGAGATCTTTGACAACCTCCTCAAGAATAGTCAGATCATCCTACCTAAAGGTCATAGGATCCCAGACAAGAGAGAGCTCAAGGCAACAAGATTTTGTTAATGGCATGCGAGCAAGTCACACAACACATCCAATTATGTAGTGTTTCACAACCAGATACAACAAGCCATTAATGACGGACATCTGAAGTTTGCAACAGAGGCACCATCAATAGCCTCATTTATCGCTCCCATTATGATGGTGAGCCTAAAGAAGGATAAGAAGGTCGATAAGCAGGACAAGAGTAGGTCATCCACCAAGGACCTATGGAACTCACTTCATATAAGGAGAGCGAGAGACACAAGAAGCACCCTCAGGAGAGAGCAGCCAGAGGATCTAGGAGAGGTGCTCGAAGAGAACAATACCCCCAGAAGCTCAGAAAGGTTATGAAGGCTTCTCAAGGCTCAAAGGAGATACTCAGGGGGCAGAAGCGACGATCCAGGTCACCAAAGTATTCTCTGGAAGGTAGGTGGAGATCTCACCCCCACGTTAAGATCGACCTCCAATGAGACACCAATGTTAGACAAAGTGTCTTAGGTCAGCTAAGAGAGAGAAGGCTCTCATCGACACCTGGTTGGCAAGAGTTTGAAGAGTTGGAAAAGAAACCCGGGGAGCAAGAGGTTGAAGACTTGGAAAAGATACTCGGAGGACAGAGCAGGCGCCATTGGCGCTCTATAGAAGGCAGACATAGGTCTTACCTCCAGGAGGAAACAAGCACGAGACAAAGTGTTTTCAATTGACTGGAAGCGAAGAGACCCTTGCTAGAACCTTTCCTACCAGAGATCCTCATAAAGACTCAAAAGCGACATCTCAAGAGGAAAGTTCAAGCACAAAGGTAGATCACGGAGGACCTAGAGAGGTTGTTAGAAGGCCATAAGGCTAGACTCAGGGAGTAGGAGACTCTTCTAACTTTGCCCGTACTACAACTTAACACGGCTCCTAGGCAAAGCCGACCAGTCCATAACAACAACATCGACCTTGTTCGATGGAAGATGTCAAAACTTGGTAGTAATAGAACACCATGCAGCAGGTCTGATAAGAGAAACACTATTAGAAGAGAAGATTGACACGAAGACCTAAAGAACCAAAGCATAAAGAGATGGATACCCAAAAGCAAGGTTGAGGGTCCTTCTGAAGAGAAACCAACTGAAGAGCTACTCCTTGAAAGGGGTAAGAAGAAGGTAATAACAAGTTACACACTTAAGACAGAAAACTCTGAGAAGTTAAGGCTACACACCTTCCCTGAGATAGATGAAGAAGATAAGTTAAGTCTACCTAGCGTAGATGAGAAAGACAATGAAGAGTTATATGATGTTCCCCTCACCGAAGAAAAAAATATGAGGATGCAAGTGAAGGCATACATAGAAGAAGATCAAGAAGATGAGAGGCTAGCACTCGACGATAGTGCGAATAAAGCTGATCTAAGCGAAGGAGAGCAGGATCTAGAGATCAACATAGTCTTCACCTTAGTGGCCAGATTCGGGCCAAAAGAAGGATAGCTTAACTACCTCGATGGAGACATAATCGAGGAACACTTTGTAGAACTAGAGATTGAAGACAAGACTTTGGTAATCCTAGTAGTGAAAGAGTTCAACGAAACTGTAACAATAGCTAGGCCAACCAAGAAGATGTGTGAACACCTTAAGCCATTATACATCTCGACTCGCATCTTCAGTAAGCCTATTAATAAGATCCTCGTTGATAATAGGGCAGTCATGAACATCATCCCCTATACACTACTGAAGAAGTTGGGGAAGTAGAATGAGTAGCTAGGCCTGACAGACATGATGATGACCGACTTTGCGGGCAAAGCCACTCGACCATTAGGAGTGTTTGTCGCTTAAGTTATAGTCGGGTCTGTAACTCATAAAGTCTCTTTCTATATGATTGAGGCCAAGACATCCTACAATGGCCTCCTTGGAAGGGATTGGATCCACTCAAGTCAGGTCATCCCATCCTCCCTCTACCAATTCCTGATCCAATGGACACCAAATAGAAAGGTAGAGGTTGTAGTTGTCGATGAAAATCCATTTCAAGCAGCTACCAACTGTGTTAAGGTGGCCTTCTATAACAGGTCCATCATGCTAACCACCCTCGCATGGTGCAATAAGGGAGAGCAGGTTGTTGGCTACGCGAGCTTGGTCGAACGAGGGACTCCTTTATCCGATCAACCCCCAGAAGTCATATTTAAAAGGCAAGCCCTTAGGCTTACCTTTCGAGACTAAAGAAAGTGAAGAAGAATGGACAAGGTAGTCAGAGGTCTACGCCTTGTCGCAGTATGAAGTAGTCGAATTTATCTTTGAAGACGATAGCCAAGACCCTATAGAGATAGTAAAGATGAACAATCTTTAACCAGCCCCAAGTAAATTGGATGATGCTAAGGCCAAAGTGAGGGACTCCTTGAAAGAGATATTACTTCACTCAGAGAAGTGAAGCCAACCCATATTCATCAGTGAAAGGCTCCCTAAAGACTTTGAAGAAGACCTGGTAGAGCTATTGAACAAATACCAAGATTGCTTTGCTTGGGACTATGATGAAATGCCAGGTCTAGATAGGCAACTCATTGAGCATTGGCTTCCATTAAGGCCGGGTTTCTGGCTCTACCAATAGCCAATGCATAGGATGATGCCAGAGGTAGTAGAGAAAGTCAAGATAGAGATCGATGTACTACTCAGTGCCGACTTCATTAGAAAAGCCAATTATGTTGAGTGGTTATCTAACATTATACATGTAATCAAGAAAAATAGCAAGATCCGAGTGTGTATTGACTTTCGAAACTTAAATGATGCTACCTCAAAAGATGAATATCAAATGCCTATAGCTGATATGTTGGTTAATGCAGCAGCTGGACATGAAGTTTTAAGCTTCATGGACAGTCACTCGGGATACAACCAAATCTATCTAGCAGATGAAGATGTACATAAAATAGCATTTCATCGTCCAGGGTCCATAGGGATCTTCGAATGAATTGTTATCCCTTTGGACTTAAGAATGCCGGCGTAACATACCAAAAGGAAATGCATCTAATCTTCCTTGACTTCATTGGCCAATTTATGATGGTGTACATAGAAGATATTGTGGTTAAATCACATGATTATAAAGAACACCTTGATCACTTGAGGAAGTCATTTGAAAGGATGCGCAAGCACTAGCTCAAGATGAACCCTCTGAAGTGTGCCTTTGGTGTCTCAGCATGAACTTTTAGGTTTTCTTGTCCACAAAAGGGGAATTGAGATAGATGAAAATAAAGTGAGAGCGATCTAACAAGCTCAACCCCCTCGGAACAATAAGGAGCCACAGCGCTTCCTGGGCCAAATTAACTTCCTGTGCTAATTCATATCCAACACGGTGGGCCGTACACGGTTGTTTACCAACTTACTCAAGCTAAAAGGGGGTGAATTCATATGGGAAGAAAAACACCAGCAAGCCTTTGACAACCTAAAGGATTACTTATCATCTCCTCCCGTAGTTTCTCCCCCAACACCAGGCTGACCACTACTCTTATACCTGTCAGCTGCATACGACTCTATAGGATGCTTACTTGCCCAAGAAAATATGGCAGGGAAGGAGCAAGCAGTCTACTATCTAAGTCGATCCTTGCTAAGAGCAGAGACAAGATATTCTTATATGGAGAAGCTATGCTTATACCTCTTCTTCGCTTGCAAGAAGCTGAGATACTCCCTCCTCTCTATGGAGGTAAAGGTGATTGCCCAGACCGATATCATTAAATACCTACTCACTGGACCCATCATGAGAGGAAGAGTTGGCAAAGAGGCACTAGCACTAGTAGAGTTCAACCTCACTTTTATCCCTCAGCAGGCAGTGAAAAGCCAAGCCCTAGTCAATTTTCTAACAGATCACTCATGCATAGACATACCTGTCGACACCACGGTAGACTTTGGATTAGTGACTAAAAAATACTGGTCACTATGGTTTGATGGCTTGCGAACTAAAAAATATGCTAGAGTCGGCTTTGTAATTAAGTCCTCGAATGAGATAAAGACAAGGGCATCTTTCCTACTTGACTTTCCTTGTACCAACAACCAGGCTGAGTATGAAGCCCTGTTATTAAGCCTACTCGCCATAAGAGACCTTGGGGCTGAAAATGTCTGGTGTTTAGAGATTCGATACTAGTTATCAATCAAGTCATAAGGGAGTTCAAGTATAGACGTGAAGGATTCAAAGAATATTGTGAAGCAGCTAGAGAGCTACTGAAAGGCTTCGAAGATGCCATCATAGAATTTGTGAACTGAACTAAAAAACTTTAGAGCTAATAAGCTTGCACAAGCCAGATCTGACTTTCGTGCATTCACAAGGTTTGACACAATACCGGTTAAGATTAAGGCGACTACAATATTAGCCGATTTGGCCCCTATGACAGAGGTCTGTTTCCTCCAGCTTGATTGAGACTGGAGGCAAGTGTATGTTGATTACTTCAAAGACTCGAGCTCCTGCTCTGACAGGTCTTTAAAGGTAAAGGCCCTTTATTTTGAGTTCATCAATAATACACTTTATCAAAGAACTATAGATGGACTACTTTTGACTTGTCCAAGCCCCCAAGAAGCCATGCTAGCCATGACAGAAGTCCACGAAGGCATTTGTGGAGCATATCAATCAGGCATCAAGATGAGATGATTGATGCACCATTATGGCTTCTTTTGGCTAGGGATGGCTAAAGACTGTATAAGGTATGTCAAAGGGTGTCAAGAGTGTCAAAGGCATAGACCAGAGCAACACACCCCAGCTAACCTACTACACCCTGTAGTAAAGCATTGGCCGTTTAGAGGATGGGCAGTAGATGTGATCGATAAAATCCATCCTACCTCAACCAAGGGCCACTCTTTCATCATTGTGGCAATAGACTACTTCACAAAGTGGGTAGAAGTCATCCTTATGAAAGTGGTGAATCAAGAAACGGTCATCTAATTCTTCAAGGAACATATTAATAGGTTCGAGATACCTGAGACTATCATGACCGATCAAGCTACTATGTTCATAGGGAAAGATGTTCAAAGCTTTGCAAAAGACATGGGCTTCAAGATTACTCATTCGACCCCTTACTATACACAGGAGAATGGCCAGGCCGAAGCAACTAACAAGATGCTAAAGGCTTGCATAGAGAAGTCTGTAAGAGAAAGACCTCGAACTTGGCACTTAGTCCTATTAGAGGCTTTTTGGGCATTTCATACGACAAAAAAGGGGTAACAGGCACAACCCCTTTTGCTCTAACCTATGGACACGATGCCATGATACCTTTGGATCTAACGGTATAGTTACTAAGGAGAGCCGAGCAAATGCATATATCCACTTTGGACTATGATTCAGCAATGCTAGCTACCCTCGAAGACCTCCCTGAGATAAGACTTAAGGCATTAGATGCCATCCTACAGTAGAAGAAGGTAGTAGAAAAGGCCTATAATAAGAGGGTCTGAGAGAAGTACTTTGAGAGGGGCGACTTAGTATGGCGAGTGGTACTTCTCTAGGTCGCAAGGATCCCGAGTTAGGAAAATGGTCTCCCAATTGGGAAGGATCTTTTGAAGTACATGATGTGCTCTATAATGGGTCCTATTAGCTTACAGATATCAATGGTGAAATACATGAGTGCCCTATCAATGGGCTATACCTAAAGACCATCGACTTAGCATGTGGGAAGGAGTAGACGATAGCTTATTCGAAGAATATGCTCAAGAACATCAACGAGAGATATGATCTAGATTTTAAGGCGTCTACTCTAGTGCGATATAGGAAGCTTCAGCAATGTCGATAGTTATTTTGTAATAGCCATTTCCAACTTTAAGAACTTGATTATTTTGAAATAAAAATAATTTTAAGGGCCTTCCAAGGTCGACCAAGCTTAGGGTCATATCTGACCTGATCATCCTAGAATAGGTCGACCCTAATCCAAATTTCACCATTGCGGCTCAGCCAACCTTGGCCTTAATCCCAACTGTAGTCAGAAACAAATAGTTGATAAGAAGGAAAACAAGAGGGCAAGTCGTGCAGGCAATAGAAGATTTTTAAGTCAAGCCTACAATCAAAATACCAAAAAGACCTGTCCAACGGTCTAAGGTCTAACTAACATCTCAGCTATCAAGCTGGCTGCGGAAGCAGGCAACAGCCTCCATCACAAGGGTGAAAGCCTCCTCTGATGATTCCTTCTCAAAGGCGTGCCAATCCTCCACCTCTTTGAGTCTGGCTTGTAAATGATGAACGCTAGCGACACACTTGGCATGAACATTAGCCTTGTAATCCCCCAAGACCTTGTTTAGGACCTTCCCTTGCTTTCTCTATTCAGCTAGCTTGGACTGTGCTTCAAGTTTTCTAGTCTCTACACGAGCTAGCTCCATTAAAATACGCACCTCCTCTGCTTCACAAGACTGTATCTCTTCTTTCCTTGAATCCATCATTCCCTTAAAAAAGAGGAGCTCATCATATTGAAGCTTCATATTCCTCTCTACTTCAGCTAAGACCCTTGTCTCTACAACAATAGTTTGAGTAGAGTTGGAATATGCCTCAATGTACTTCTGATGATCCTTGCACCTACACACAAGCAAAGGATAAGGATAAATCAAAGTGAAAGAAGAAGACTTATCAGAGGAGAAGTTACCTATCAAGAAGACCAATGAAGTCCTGACTCAATAAGAAAATTAACTCCTGAATCTTCGCAGAAGATACACTTGTTGCTCGAGACTCAAAAAAGGTCACGGTCTTGTGCACAATTGAGGGTAATTCCTTTGTAGGGTCGAAATCCCTAGTCTCAAGATTAGCGCCCATGAATCTAGTCAAGATATCGATATGTTCCCAGACCATAGAGTCTTCATCAGGGTCAGGTTGCTAAAGTCAGTGGCAAGGAAGGTCTCGAAAGGGACCTGAATCTATGGCAAGAGTGATTAGTTTTAGTATTTCGATCAATAAGCAAAGGGTTCAGAGAGACATACCAGATCAAGCTCATCGTCAGATGAGTCTATGAGAGCAACCTCATGAATGACAGAAGTCGTAGAAGCCAAACTAGACCTTCCATAGACCGAGGTAAGAACAGTCTTGGAAGTAGGGATGGCAAAATTGCCCATACCCTATAGGTCAGACCCTACTCTTACCCCGTGGGTTGAGGGTCTGTTGACTTTGACTGGGTCTAGGGTAGGGTATGGGTCTATATTTAAAGGTAGGGTCGAGGGTAGGGTATGAATCTATAAATTTTTACCATACCCTTACCCTTTTACCCTAATTTACACGTTACCTCTAAGTAGATCCTAACTAAATAATAATTAAACTCTAATTAGACTTATTATTATTATTTTTATTTATAAAATATAATATATTTTTTAAATATTTTGAAATATAATCTACAAAATTAACTTTTAAAATTATTTTTAGTGATTTATAAGATATTACTTAATAAAATTTAATATATTCATTATGATTTATTTAAATTTTATACTAAAAAATATATTGTATTTAATTCGAGGGTCGGACCCTGTGAAACCCTATAGACCCTACGGACCCTAAGGGTAAGGGTATGAATCTAGTAATGAAAAATCTTAAGGGTCTAGGGTAGGGTATTGGTCCAATTTTTTAAACTATGGTATGGGTAGGGTCGTACCAATACCCTACCCGACCCTACCCATCGTCATCCCTACTTGGAAGCCTTCTGGGAGACTGCTATAATAGACAAACCTCCTACGTTGCACAAGCATTCTCCAAGGTAAGGAAGGGATGCCTGTCCTTACTCAAGCTCATCAAGCAGAGAGGTAGATCTACCATGACCAAGAGAGTCCTGTGAAGAGGTGATAACGGGCGATGAAACAAAAGAGAAAATGCAAAGATAACCAACCTCATTTGGAGAAGAAGAGGAATGGGTTATCTCGGAGGCTTGGAAGGCTGGTTCATCGGCTACGCCTACTTAAAGATTAAAGGTGAGAAGATAGCCTTAAAATAAATAGATGATACATTAAAGATAACTTCATACCCTTAGGAGAAGATTCGGTACCGGGAGTAAGTCTTGGGTCAGCCTCGATACTGGGATCATCCTTCCATAAAGAAGCAGGGACACCACAAACTAAAGTTCTAGGAGACTTTACTGATCGATCCCTTTTGTGACTCACCATGGGTTCGGACTTCCTATTAACCTTATTATCTTGATCCCCGTCCAAAGGAAGGCGAAAAAGCCTATCGAGCTTTTTGGTGTCGCGAGTCCAATAAGGTAGCTCAGTCTACCATGGGAGAAAACAACTTGTAATGCCTTCCTAAATAGGAAATGGTTGAAAAACTCCTCGGGACAGAAGAAAAGTGCTCACTCATTGCACATGTTTAGCTAAGGGCCACTGATGGACTTCGGACTTCCGAACCCCTTCAAACTTATGAAAGAGATAGAGGGTTGAAAAAGGGACACCTTGCATCAGTCCGAATTACTGAGCCATAAAGTGAGGATTATAGGGCTCGATAATCACCTTTCCCCTAGTGCATCCACAGACTAAGTTGCGGGTAGTCAAAATGCTCCTCCAGGCAGAAGCAGTGGTCATCATAGCATCAAATGACAAGAAGTATGGTTGAAAATCTTCCCTCCTCAAGGGACACGGCTCAAACACATCAAACTCCTCATCTTTGTCCAGATCAGAATTATGATCCTCATTGAAAATTGCAAAGTAACTCGTCAGGCTACCCTTAGGAGCTAAGACCTTCACCTCGCTAAAGTACAGGGTGCCATAAGGAGGACATGGCTTAGGAAGTCTAGTCGGGTATGTCAAGACTAGAAAGTATGTTATATCCCAAAATGCAATTATCCATAGAGGGCTGGAAGCATTAAAGACATTATCTTCCTTCTAGGAAAGGACGTACCTCGTCATGCTTTAGTAGAGATAGCAAAGCAAGAACTTTCCCATTGCAAGTTCTGCCTTTTGAGAGATATAGTAGGCCAAGTTCTCCCAATCTGAAGACACATTTTGCCCGCTGGGACATATGATATGATGAGATAACTAGAGCTGAAGGAAGCCCATGTGCTCGTTAAGGGATGCTGGTGCATTGGCCAACTTCCTATAGACATTCATGTACTCTAAATAATTTTTTGTAATACCCGCTAGGTACTTGGCAAGATAAGGCTCCTTGACCTCCCTGTCAAATTTATCCAAGCTATTTGGAGTAATATAACGGCCATGAGTATAAAGGTTGAATAGGGCAACCAAGTCGTATAAGGTTATAGTCCTCATGCCTACAAGACACTAAAGAGTAAGTAATTGGCTTGTGGAGGTCTAAGAAGACAGAGACCAAAGGCGAGAAGGGCTCACCCGAATGAAAGAGGAAGGTGTTAGTACTGGGACACCAATATTGAAGGAGTGCTGCGAGTAACAGAAAGCAAGGTTTGAAGTCGAGAGTGGAGAACTCAATAAGGGAGTTAACACCAGCGTCAGCCCAAGTCACTTCATGACGCTTAAACAACCAGTTATACCAATTATTGTAGGAGCTAGAGTGGGTAGGCCACTGATACTTTCTTTTGACCCAGCCACTCAAGTTCCTCTTTTTGCCTTGAAAGAGTGGAGCATCCTTCGGGTGAATAGCAAGGTGATCTTGGTCAGCCAAGCGAGTGATGTCGCGAACTACCAGACCAAGAATAAAGCTCCCTTGCCTTCTAAAAACCCCGAGGACACGGTCAGCACTTGGGTCATTCCCTAGACAAGCATCGAATAAGAGATTATTGTTGATAGCCTCCCTATACTCCTCTTTTACTAAATGAATCTTAGTCACAACTTCCTCCATCTAGCCTAAAATACCTATAAGAAGGCAAATATGGGTTAAGCAAGCATAACGAATATGGTCTTTGCAAAGGCGGTTATATATATATATATATATATATATATATATATATATATATATATAT
>SOPF01016436.1:6167-28061 GCA_012979155.1 Hypericum perforatum
AGTCCTCTACAATGGCAGCCTACTCCCCCTCTTGTCCTCTCCTCTCAGTGCTTGCCACCCAAGCAAAAGACCAAGCCCAATGGGAAGTTTGGTGAGCACTTGATCTTATCCCCTGTCGAAGGCCAGCGTACGCTGGGGTAAGATTCTGCCCCTTTTGCCTCCTTCTCTTCTTCTGGCTCGGAGAAGGCCAGCATACGCTGGGAAGCCAGCGTACGCTGGGGTCAGCTACTGCCTTTATTTGCTCATTTTCGCTTCTCCTCCTCAAGCCAGCCCAGTGAACGCTGGGTGGCCAGCGTTCGCTGGCTTAGCATTCTAGCCCTCTTCGTTCTCTTGCCTTCAAGCATCTACTCATTGCCTAACTCAATGCACAAGTCCACCGATCTTTGCTCCAAGTCCTCGAATGCTCCGAAACACCTACAAAAACACATGAAAGCAATAACTAATCTTCTCCTTGACCAAACAAACAAAATGAAGCAAAAAGTAAACAAGACTCGACTAAACATTTCCTAAAAGAAGACAAAAACTTAACAAACTAAGACCGAATGAATGCATATTATCACATGCATCACCTTGCATTTGGAAGGCGGCTTCAATTTGAACTCCAAGACCCTGCAAATCAGTCAAATGGTGGTTACAGCTATAGCCAACATAGTTTAAATACTATAATGCACATGCAAGTAACCTATACCTTTTGGCCATCACTTATGAATGTAAACACTTTTTCACTCGAATGTACACCTACACAATCAGATAAGAGCTCCATGAACCATAATTAATTAGCAGTGTTCTTTTTTTCAACAATTGCCCATGCAATTGAAATGATTCCATTATTTGCATCAGTCTTAATAGTAGACAGCAACACTCCTCCAAATGACCCCTTCAAGTGGCATCTATCAAGATCAATACTAGGTCTACAACTATTTATGAAACCCTACTTTATAGCATGTAAGCATATGAATACCCTCTAGAATTAAAGAGGCTGATCCAAATTACTTCGCTAATGTCCTTGTAATTTGATCACTAATCCTAGGTTCAAGTTCAGGAGCATTTTACAGTATTTCTGAAGCTTTCTGTAGCTGTCTATATGATCATCTTAAGTCTGCTTCCTGGCCAACTTTTTTGCTCTCCATAGTTTCTAGCTTTTGGGTTACACTCATGACTTTAATGAAGCCTAAATTGTTTTGTTATCCAAATTTGGATTTACTGTTAACAAATCTTCAATCTGAGCTAAAATCCATTTTGGATTTGCTAAATGGTCATTTGACATATGCATACAAGTATGCTCATCATTGAGAGTCTTCACTATGAAGACTTTTTGACCACTCAGTCTTGATGCTTGGATCCTCTAGGGATAATCTCCCATGCAAGATGCTGTAGCTAGATCATTCTTGATAAACTAAATTGGATAACTATTTCTGACTATATAGCCTTTTAAGGCAGTTCTAAACTTCTTTACATCCTTAAAAACCATCTTCACAAAGAAAATAAACTGATCATCTATCACACCTCTATATGGTACACCCCCATAGTCATGAACGACATCCATCTTAAGCTTCTTCTTTGCTCTCTTACGCAATCTTCAATCAAGTTGTATCTCCTCATCACTATATGTCTCTTCAAGATATGGGTTCTTATTATTCAGATTTATATCTTGAAAGTTAGACTTTTTACCAACCACTTCTTCTACATAATCATCAATGTCATCAAAATCTGACTGATGGAAGCTGATATCATCACTCTCATCAAAAATCTGATAAGTGAAAGCTGTTGTCATCATTCTCATTAAAAATCTGATAAGTGAAAGCTGCTGTCATCACTCTCATTATCTTCTTCCTCCTTCTCTACATCAACCTCATCCTCCACATACTCATCCTCCACAACAACCTCCTCCTCATCCACAACCTCCTTCTCATCCACAACATCCTCCTCCTCCACAACCTCCTTATCCATACCAACCTCCTCCACAACATTCTCATCCATACCAGCCTTCTCCACAGAAGGAGCCACCTCCACAACCTCCTCCTCTACATCAGTATGGTCTTCCACAACCTTATTTTTTACATATTCCTCCTCCCTAGTCAAATCAACAATACTACCAAATATAGCCTCCTCCATATCAGACCCAACACTCTGATGAGAAGTTTCACCTCCACAGATTCTGAGCAAAGTAGAATTTTTTGGGGCTCGCTGATGATGGTGGAGAACTTTTTCCTTTGGGCTTATCATAAGGGATATTCCCACTTCACCGGGTTCAATGAAAATTGTAACCACATCTGAGTCAACATATATTTCCAACAAGAACATCAGATCATCATCACAACTGATCTCCAACTCCCCTTTTGATTTGTAATGGCACAAAGAACTCTCTATTTTGAAGGCTTTATAGACATTTTCAACAAATATGGCAAAATAATGATGGTCAAGGTCCATGTTATCGAAAAATCTTGACTCACCTTCATAGACTAATTCCAATGAAATTAGTTTTCTCGCAATGCTCTCAAAAACCCTAAAACTAGGGTTTCTTTGAACTAGTTTTTTGAAAAATTGGTTACACGAGTAAGACAGAAACACTAATGTTAGGGAAGAAGGACATAGGAGGAGGAGAAGAATGGTTAGGGGGAGAGCATCACGACAAAAGAGGAAAGGCTTAGGTTTCCCGAAGGTGGGTTGGTGAGAGATAGTGAGGGAAGGTAAATTTATAGTTTCTTTTTACAAATACGTCATTTCTCGTGCCTCCTCGTCGAAGAAATACGCCAATTCCGACATAAGGAGTTAAATCATATAATTTTTCCAAATTGATGGATTTTTTTTCAATTGATTTACAAATTACAGGAGGGGCCAGCATTAAATACACCAAACTACGAAGGTCAGATGTAATTTACCAAAAAAAAATTGCACTTTTGAAAAAGAAGTTAGGAATTGCAACTGTTACAGTGAAATTGGTTATACATTATTATAAGGTAAATTATTTTTACTTATATTTACATAAACTTATGATTTTTTCCTTCTTACTTGAAAACTAATTTTTATCTTAAGTTTTGGAAGTATTATACATTTTCGTCCCTGACGTTAGAATATTCTCTCTTTTTTCGATGAGGAACCAATTAGAAAGATAACAATACCCATCGCACTAAAAAACAAAAAATTCTACCCCATCGATTTTTCTCTTCTTCATCTTTTTCTACTTCCCCCTACCTCCACCTCTTCTTCCTATCCCATTCTCTTTTTCTCTCATTCCTAAAAAAATTAACAATGCCACAAGCACCTAATTTATTAAGCAAAAAATAAACTACCCAACAACCATGGGATTAAGAAGACCAAATTTGACAATGTAAATAAATTCTCAAATATATGGGAAGAACCCTAATTGAGATCTCTAATAGACACATCCAATTATGTCGATCTCTTCCTCCATAATTCAGAACCCATTTGCTTACATTAATTTAGAACTTAGAAAGTTCTACAAAATTAGTAGAAAAAAAACAAATAAGAGAGGTAACTTATTGCAAGTAATTAAACTTAAATAAAAAGACAATGACCTACCTTCCTCAAGAGCTAGACGATGTCTTCCCTCCCAAAGGAGCTTGCACAATAGTGAAGTACTCAAACTAGAAAGAAACAGAGTAAAGGCATTGGGGATGAAGATCTTATGCTTCGTGTTTCTATTTCCCAGAACCTTCTCCCCAAACTAGCTCTCCACCTTCGTCGAGAATGTGTCCCTGGCCCCAAACTTACTGAGTAGGTCCTTTCTAGTTTTAAATCTAATGACTCCTTGTCACGACCCGTATTTGGATTACAATAATCGCCACATGATCATTAAATCATGCAAGGCTCAATAATGTTCTTCTGTGTCTGATCCAAATTTTAGTCATTTAGAACTTTCTTAAGTCTCAAGCATTTATCCATGTAAAATACTAATTGAGAGTTTCATCACAATAACCAATAGTTCGTAACACATGATAACAGGATCACATCTAGAACAATTAGATAATCAAAATGAATTATTCCAGCTCTGACAAATTTAAATAAACTAGAAAAATCCTTAAAGAATAAACAACATCCTTAACATCCATAAAATGAGCGTGTAACAATTCCTTTATTAAAAGATGAACATGGTCTAAAGAAATGATTGAAAGCATTCTCCTGGATCTCCAATACTGGTTATGAAATCTTTATTTCCTGAAACCACAGTTGCGACTTTGGGTGAGTTTCGCTACTTAGTGAAGTTATTCAATCTTCCACCCAAAGCCAAGTCAAACAATTAAGACTCTTAGCTATTTCACAGTTAACAAGTTATTTAACGCAATACACATATGAATCGTAAATGCATGACGACCAAACTCCGGAGTCCTTCCTAATGAGGTTATACCATCAAATCACCCCCAATGGCAGGGTCCTAAACGATACCACCCCTCATTTTTATGGGGGCCATTATATAACCCCCAATGGTAGGGTCCTAAACGATACAATCCCTTATTTTTATGGGAACCATCATATAACCCCCAATGGCCTAAATGATACAGCCCCTCATTTTTATGGGTCCAAACCTATTAATAACCTCACCAAGTTCTACATGACAAAACATAACTGAACAACTTCGAAACAATTTCAGAGACTAACTTCATTGAACAATGCAAAACCTAGTCACAAAACTTCGTAGAACAATAGCAAATCTTAACTGTAAGGAACTGTCAAATTTACCGAAAAGTTGTTCCTAATAGAATATTCAAGACACTGTCAACCATGAACAGAACAAGTACACAACCCAGCAGACAATTCTCATGACAGCCATATGGAACTAATCACTTCGCAAATGATTAATCAATGCATAAAGTAAGACTGTAAGTAAATAGTTTTACGATCCTAAAACCAGGAACATCCAAACAAGATATGGTAAGAGAGCAAGGCACAAGCATACTATTAAATAATTAAATCACTCACCGAACTGGGTCAAATCAAAAAACAAATAAAAGCACTTTGAATGTAAGTATGAATAACTTACGTGGATCATCAATTTTAACTCTTAGTTATTTAGGACGTATGTCCTATACTGCTTCCTTCTTCAGTTAACACTCGAACGCCTTGTTCCCTTCCTTCATAGCTTTCAAGTTCTGCAGAGTCTAACGAATCATTTGGAAAGAATATTAGCGTAAGAAAAGAAGATATTCCCGTAATCAATCTTCTAGGATAATATGAAGATGTATTCCTCCATTTCTTAATGCCATACGTCACTATAAATAATCCCTCCCACTTCCCTGGAAATTAGGATAGTGGAGGACGTGTGAGTATGGGCTTTTAGGAGTGGTTATTAGTAAATTTCTCCTCAATCTCTCTAGTCTATTATTATTCACATTAAAATGAAATCCCGGATTTTACACTCCTCCTCACGCCGATCTACTTTTGCTTGAGAGGGAGAAGCCTAATTGGTGGTGGTGGGTCGGGAGAAGGGTGGTAGGTGGTGGTGGAAGCGATAGATATTGTGATGGAGATAGACTAGAAAATGAAACTGAAGTGGCTTTGTCTTGGTTTGTAATAGCCATTAAAATTGCTTGTGGTGGTGGGTGTGACCACATTGATGATGTCTTAATTGGGATCTTTAGTAATAAGGAAAAAAGGGAAGAGGAAGAAGAGGCACAACAGAGGGAAGAGGAAGAAGGGTAGGGTGATTTTTTTAGTGAGAGGAGTAATTTACTCTAAAGTCAGGGGTATTTTTTTCCAAATAGTCCCTCGCTAAAATATTTCACGTTAAATATAATATTTCAATTTTAAGGACTAAAATGTATAATAATCTCAAACTTAAGGATAAAAAAGTTAGTTTCCAAATAAGGGAGAAAAATGTAAATTTGTATTAACACGAAGGATGTTAGAATAATTTACCTTTATTATAAATATTTGGTCACAACATTCAACTTGATCTATTTTTCCAAGATTTAAAATGCGAGAATTAAGAGAACAACTATTATTTGTGTATAATTCATTTATCTTTTTATTTTTTTTCTAAGATCTAAATTGTTATTATTTAGTATTTCATCAAATATGTATGAAAAAACACTATATCAATAATGGCATGAGTAATAAAAATTTAAAACTATTTAAATATCTAAAAAATAAACAACTAGATAAATAATGTCTTAGGGGGAACAAATTTTGTGGAAACATGAATAGTCTCCTAGGGTATTGTGTAAATGACATCCTGGATAAATACAAAATTGTTAAAAATAAATTTATTTAAAAACTCTCATTTATTCTTCCTGTCATCTAAAAAAACTCAGTCGTCACAATCTTCTCATAAACCATATGTTCTATTTCGTCTTCTCTATCATAATCACCAAACACTCCTCAGTTACCTCTGAATCATTCATTCTCTCGATCAACCATTCCCACCTCTGACCCTTTCTCTTTCTCCACCATGATCTCCAACCCACCATCCACATCTCACCACCTTCAACCACTATTTTTGTTGTCTCATTAGTATGTCCATCTCCCTCCCACCATTATCATTATCTCTTTGATCAATCTACCAAATTCTAAATCCTAAAAAGCTAAAATTTAAAAATCTGAAATCTTAAAACCTTTTTTTCCATAGGAAAAAAAATCATTATCGCAATACCTTAGAACCATTATTGTGACACATGAAAATTATCATTATGAGATACAAAAACTATTACTGTGACATATAAAACTATTCTTGTAAGATATAAAAATCATGATCATGGTAATTGAAAACTATTACGTGATATACAAAAATTATTATCATGAAATACACAAATTACTGTCACGATGCATAAAATCATTGTCTTGGAGCCACAAATACTATTGCCGTGAGATATGAAAACCATTATCATAAAATAAAAAAAATTATTGATGTGGCACACAATAATAATTATCGTGATACCTAAAAGCTATTATTATCACATACAGAAATCATTACTGTAGCACACATAAACCATTAACTTGACAAGTTAAAACTATTGTCATGACACTAAAAAACTATTGTCACATTTGAAAACCATAATTGTGATTCATTTAAACTATTATCGTGATATATAAAAAAGTCTTTAATCCCCTTGTTAGACTTTTTATTTTTTATTTTTCTTACTTTTTACTGCTCACTAAAGTATCCACCACTTTCGATACACCCACTCCCTCTACCACCATTTTTGACCCACTCACTCCCTCTATTAACCACTCCTAGTACTACCTCTCACCTAGCCACTCACCAAAGTAGTAACTTCCACTTCTCCTACTTAGAAAATTTTCCCAATTTCTCAACCTAAACCCTAGACCTATTGACTGCCCAATCATCGTCTACCCTCAACCACCACTGGCTCTAGCTTTTTCCCCGTGTATGAGACTAGTTGCCTTTGCATAAATTAAATATTCTAAAATTTGAATTAAAATTATGGTTTAAAATATTTGGAAATTTTTTAAAACTAGTCTTTCTTTGACTTATCAATTAGAGAATGATGACTCATATAAGAATTTTTTACTATATTGGGAGGTATTTCTATTACATAAACTTGTATTTCCAAATTTTTTAACTATAGCTAGTATAAATTTATATTTGAGTTGTCAACTTTTATTTAACTGATTGAAGTGAAACCTGTGATGCTTTTAGTTGCTTATGTGTGAAATGTGAAACTTAGGTTTGATTTTTAGTTTGGATTTTAGTTTTTTGGTTATTTTTGGTCCTATGTGATGTTTTAGGTCCCTGTGAAATATGATTTTTTGATTTTAAGTTAATCCTATATGATCGATTATTTTTATTTTCTTAGTTTAGATTAGAATAAGAAAATCTAAAATTTTCACGCATAATTTGACTACTGTGGACGAAGTTTAGAAAATGAAATTACCTTGAGTTTGAAGAAAAGTGGAATACCTTCAAAATAGTTAGCAAGTAATTGAGATCACCAATTTAAGCTGAGTTTAAAAAGTTTAAAGATGATCAAAATAAATTTAAGGTGAGTTGCAAATATTGTTCATATATAATTTTGCAACTAATCCTAGCAAAAATAGGACTAGAGTGCTGATAAAGCACATTAATTTGGCTTGTAGAAAGAGGTCTCATGTTGACTCTAACAAATTCAATTGAGCAACAAAAGTTGATGTTGGTGTCAAAGCTATCTTATCTTGGATGTATGACCCTCAAGTTTCTAGAAAAAGATTGGTTGAAATGATTATCTATGAGGCATGTTGATGGGTGGAGATTTTAGAGACTTATGGCATTGTTGAATCCTAGATTTAATATTTTATTATAGTTTAGTGTTTAACATGATTATATTAGGGGTAATTGTAAGAGAATAAGCTGATAACTTTTCTAAAAGTTCCAAATATAGGTATGTATCAGAATTGAAACTTAGATTTCTGTGCAACAAATCAATTATGATTATCATTATGTATCACATATATGAAAATTAGAATATTTTGTAAGAAATTGTTGAGTCCTGCACCCACAAAGTCTCATCAAAGAATTGATCTTGCTAGTGTCATTGAGAAAATTTACCTTGCTTGGGGGATTGACAAAATTTTTATCGTCACAATGAATAATGCAAGTTCAAATGATTCAACCATTAAATAGTTAAAAGATGAATATGGTTTGAAAGAAGGAAGTATTCTTGGTAAAGATTGCACGCATATGCAAACTATTTACATATTTTAAAGGTAACTTACATTTATCCATATAGTTTGGCATATTTGTCTCTCGTCCCCTCTATTTTATAAATTGATTAAAAATCCTCCTAATTTGGAAAATTATACTCCAGACTTCTAAAGTCAAAATCGGAGTTTATTCCAACAAGATACCATGTAAAATGATAAAAATATCCCTAACAAAAAATACACTCTCTCCCCTCTCTGATCCCAATCTCGTTACCGAATAAGGAGGAGGAGGAGAGAGGAGGGGAGTCTGGAGGAGGAGAGAAGGAGGGAAGAGGAGGAGGAGGAAGGAGTATGAGAAGGAGGGGAAAGGGGGTAGTCCAGAGGAGGAGGAGAGGAGCAGTCTGAAGGAAGAGGGAGGAGGGGGGAGGAGGCGAAGAGGAGGTGGAGGAGGGAGGAAGAGGCTGAGGGCCGAGGAGGAGGAGGAGGGGGTAGGAGGAGGGCAGAGAAGGAGAGGGGGAGGAGAGGGGAGTCTAGAGAAAGAGAGGAAGAGGAGAAGAGAGGAGGGCGAGGAAGAAAGGAGGGGGAGTTCGAAGGAGGAGGGTAGAGGAGGAGGAGGGAGGAGAGGCGAGGAAGAGGGTGGAGGAGGGAGGGGGAAGAGGGAATAGAAAATGTTTTTAGGTCATAGATATTTTTATTATTTTACGTAGTTTCTTACCCTAAAAAACTCTAGTTCCAGTTTTTGGAACCTCATAGTACAATTTTTCCAAATTAGAAAAGTTTTTTTATTCAATTTACGAAATAGAAGAGAGCAAGAGACAAATATGCCAAAATCAAGGAGGCTAAATATAATTTACTCTATTTTTAATCTTTCTGTTGTTGATGTCTTAAAATTGAAGGATGCATCAATATGTTTTTCATATTTGTCAAGTAGTTAGATATGTGAAATAATCTCCTGTTAGATGAAAGATATAGAAAGAATGCATGGTTATAGGAGGTGATCAAAGTAAGGTAGAATTAGTTTTGGAAGTAAAAATTATATGAAATTCTATCTACATTATGCTAAATGTAGCTTTTAAATATCAAAAGGTTAGAAAAATGTTTGACAAGGAAGATGATTTTTTTACTTCGAGATGATGTCAGAGTTTCATGACAAAGTAGGTGTTCTTGAAGTAAAGGATTGAGACTATATTCAAAAACTACAAGATTTTTGTAATATTTTTATGAGGTTAAACTATATTTTTATGATCCTTACTATAAGTTAAACTTCATTGAGTTCTCAAAATATTTTTTGCATTAAGATTATAAAATGGCTAGTTTGATGGAGTCAAAGATAAGAGTATCCCTCTGTAATCTCTTTAACCATTACAAAGATGAGGTGATACCATCGTCCGTTGATGATGATAATAGTGAATATTTTTCAAATGTCACATCTTCGTCTATGAATGAGAAGAGTATCACATCTAATATTATGATGTAAAAAATATATCAAATATACTATGGTAAGAAACGATAAATAGTAAAGTCAAATTTAGATGTCTATCTAGAAGAGTCAAATGTGACCCTAAAAGAGAATCGTTCACCACTATTGACATTTTATAATGGTGGAAAGTAAATGTCATCAGTTTTTTGTTCTTTCTCTGATGGCCCATGATATATTAGTTATGCCAATCTCTACCATTGCTTTTGAATCTACTTTTAGTATTAGTGGACAAGTGTTAGATGATTTCAGGAGTTCTTTGATTCTTGTTGTAGTTAAAATTTTATTATATTCTTAAGATTGACTTTGATGATTCTTTCATTCTATTGTAGGGAAGATAGTCCATATGATCAAGTTTCAATGGCATCTGAGAAGTTTCATATTTAACCATCTTTGAGTTTTGACAAGTGTTATTATTTTTCAAATATGTAATATAAATAATATGTCACTTGTTAGAAATTTCTCTTGATAGTCTACAACTTTCAACAATCAACGAGACCATTAAAATCGATGAAGATGAATGATGATGAAATTAGAACTTGGATTAGATCGTTGCAATTTTGCTTTTATTTTTGTATGAATGAAATTACTATAATGATGTTGAACTTATTGTTAGAGCTTAGAACTATGGTACTTTGTTTACTTCATCTTGGAATTAGCTATTGTAGATTGTGGTAGCATTTTTCCTGTATACTATTGGGTGAAATTAGCTACTAGAGTAACTATTTTGTGTTATACTCTTGCAGATTTGTTTAGTTACCTATTATGGTAATTTTTGTCTTACAAATTTAATTAGCTATTGTTTATTTTGTTAACTAAATTTTTTTGGTTTGGTCTAATTCTAAACCAAAATTATGGTTTAGGTTTGATTTAATAATAGAGATGCATTCTAGTCTTGTCTAATTTAAAAAAAATGTGTAATTCTAGTTTTAGTTTTTTTGATTCATTCTGGTTTAGTCAAGATGATCACTCATAACTTCCTCCACTAATCACTCCTACCACCTCCTCTGACTCATCACCACTTAAACGCGAGCTCTGTTCTGCCTTTTTCAACACCCATGCCACTAGATCTGATTAGCCTGACTGAGATCGACCCCGACATAAAAAATGGCAAAGTTATTCATCGATGATTAGTGAGCAAGGTGGATGGCAGGGATCCAAACTTTAAGGCAAGTGTAATGAGCATCGATTGTGACGAGCTTTGGTATGGTCATGACTAACAGTGGGGAGATAACTCATGAGTTATAGAGGAAGCTAGGATTTCGAGCATGTGTTTTGAAGATAGAGGAACCCAAAAAGATTTAAGTTTCTTGTCATGAAGTTGGATCGATTACTGGGTTGTGGTGCTTTTGAAAAAAAGTTAATATTTTTTTCTTTTCAAGTGAGGGAGATTTTGATCTCTCCACGGAGGCGACAGTCCAAGAGGCGATAGCGAATATGAATTTTTTTTTAATGATAATGATGCCATGATAGCTGATTATGTGTTACCAATTTCAAATTGTTTTATTAGGATGTTATTTAACCCATTTAGAGAGGTAGATGGATTTATGTGTCCCTTTTTCAAGTAGAGAGATTTATGTGATTTAGTAAGTAGATGGGCTTATTTGGCCTTTATTAAAAAAAATGGGGGAGGGGAAATTACTTTACCTTTTTATACCTAGCTTATTTTTAAAAAATGTCACAAATATATGTGATATGTTATTAACCATTATATCTAATTTTTTGGAGAAAATCATATTTAATAATCAAAAAACAAATCTCGAGAACAACATTACTTTCGTCCTATTGAATCTAACATCATACCTTAGACATTTTGCCCTATCATTTCTTCTGAAACCCTTGCTTCATTCGACCCACTTTTTCCTCTATCTCTCCCTAAAATGTAGGTCAATTTTTTATGATGAAATAAAATTTACCTTACAAAAATACAAGAATTTAAAATTTTGACCTTTTAAATTAAGATATTTTATCATATTTATTTAGTAGTCCATAGAAAAAAGTATACAAGTCAACTATCCATCATGAATATTTTCTATTCTTGACAATCCATCTTTGTTTGAGTTAAATATTTAGGTAGAATATTTCAGTCATACAATTCGACAATATTTTCAAAAAGAAATCGAAAGAAAAGATGATGTGGACATTTGGGCTACTTGGCATATATCCTGTGACACATGATGATTGATCTAATGGATAGCAAAAACTATGCTTAAGTCATGTGGAACTCAATTACCAGGCTCTGAGTATGGAGTTGGAACTACCACCTATTGATTAGATCTAGACCCCAATTTAGATCCTTTGTGTTCTTGAGCATATTCACTTTTTATGTTATTATTTTGTCATTGTAGATTAATGATGAATACATAGCATGTCTAGAGGCACTTGCCTGCAGTGTGGTATACAAAGACTAAGTCACTAATGAATATGACTTGTGATTGCAAGTTCTACAGATTGGTGTGGCTTCCCTCCTACCACACCCTGTCCAAGAGTTCTATACTAAGGTAGATGCTCAACACTAATAAAGGGCCAACATTTCAGCCACCTCCTCCCTTATAAATGATCTACCATGGGCCACAATATTTCTTATTGCTTGCTGGTAGCTTTGGCTTTAGCAGAACAACTCTGTCTTCCAACCAAGGACCACATCCGTGCACTCTCCCTCTCTCATTACTTCACAGGCACGAGAGTTTCTTGTGTCCTAGCAGACTAAAATACTCTACTATCCCTAATAGAGTGATACTTGTCTTCTGACACAGACTTGTGCATGGCTTTGTCAAAGTTCCATAAAGATGGAGCTTCGATGGATAACCTGGACCCTACTAGGGCTGGTTACATCATTCGTGTCTCGACTGGTAGTTGAGTATCTGAGTTTGTCGGGGCATTAGGAATTGTACTTCTCTTGCTGCGGAGCTGTTGACTCTAATCCTTGGATTAGACTTGGCTTAGGAGCGGGGTTCTGGAGAGTTCAGGTAGAGGTGGACTTACCTTGGCTATCGTGTGCATTCCCCACGAGCATAACCCCGCCCAACCTCTGGAGTCTTTAACTTTGAGAGTGCGTGAGTTGTTAGAGAGAAGCTGGAATATTGGAGTGCAACATATTTAGTAGGAGGCAACTGTTTGGCTGATACCCTTTCGCAGTACACTCTTGATATTGATTTTGACCATGTTATTTCAAATATTCCTTTTATCTTTTGTATGATATTTATTTATATGATTTATGGGGTATTAAACTATCCTAGTGTACTTGTGCGATTAATAATAATTCATTAAGATATACCATATAAATTTTCTTATGAGTAGGATAACAAAAATAAATTTCAAGCTAAATAACTCTATATCCTAATTAGTTGGAAATCAATCTCAGGGTGCAGGGAGTTGTTACTTTTAGCAGTTCAAGAAAGATGGACACTGATCCTCCTACCATATTCCATATAGGGGTGTGCAAATGGTATTTGGTATTCGGTAGTACCGATTTTTTTTCGGTATTCGGTATTTCGGGATCGGTATTTCGGTATACGGGATTTAATTCGGTATGGACTTTTGAAAAATTTCAGTGAATTTCGGTATTCGGTATATTTTCGGGATATACCGAAATTATTTCGGTAATACCGAAAAATACCGAATGAATATAACCTGCCAATTAAAAAAAAAATACCCCCTTTCCCAGGGCCCAGGCCCAGCGTTATTTTGTCTTAGGCCATCAACCCTTCCCAATTAAAAACAAAGTAAACAACCTCTTCTCTTCGTTCTAACCTCTCTCTCAACTCTGTGTTCCTAAAAAAAATTGAGCCTTCGACAAAAACCTTCGGCAATGAAGGGGGCATTTTGTGTTGCAGGATAAGTTGTTAGCTGTGAGAGACCCTTATGGTTTTAGGCCTTTGGTGATGGGGATGAGGAACAATGGGGCGATCGTGTTTGCCCCTAAGACTTGTGCTCTTGATTTGATTGAGGCCAAGTACGAGAGAGAGGATCATCCTGGTGAAGTCCTAGTGGTGGATTGAGGCCAAAACAGTTCATATTTGAGCCTCCCTTCCCTCCTGGACGATGCTCCTCCGACCAATCCCCACCGACGCTCCTCCTCCGACGCTCGTCTTCGACAGTGATACCTCCCTCTCCTCTACAGTTATGAGTTTTAGTCTGAATTTCTGATTGGATTCTATTTTTTTTTCTAAAATTCGGTATTTTTCGGTATTTCGGTATTATACCGAAATTTTAGTTCGGTATTCGGTATAGTACTGAAATTTTTTCGGTTCGGGATCGGTATGGATTTTTTTGTAATTTCGGTATTCGGTATATTCGGTATTCGGTATTCGGGATCGGTATATACCGATTGCACACCCCTATTTCCATATCTTACCAGTTATCATATTGTTTCGATAAGGTTGTATACGATTTCAAAATCAATTCCTCCACTTCCAAAAAAAAAACTATTATTATCAAGAAAAAGAAAGAAAAACAAATTTACATAACATTTGGACACCACTATCAGCTTATAGCGTGCGTGTAGCTAAATAATACATAAGCCAGACTTCGTCCGAAACTAACTCACAAATCAGGAAGTCGATAGAAACATCCTCTAGTCAATAGACCAAAGGAGCACAGAAACCAGTAGACCAATGAAATACCAACGTAACCCACATGCCTCAAGCTAACCCACACAGGCAAGAGAAACGCACACAACTAGTAACTACATACAACCGAGTATTGGTCAAAGCCACCTCCTTCATATAAAATCATGACGCTGACAAGAAAAAACAGAGTTTGCCTAGCATTAAAACTGCGAGAACCTAAAATATGGGAAGGAATCCCGAACCAAAAAAAGTAATATCTAACTTAATATCTGATGGGTTTATTTTTACTTTGTTTGAATTTTTGTATCCAATAATTTTTTCACTTTATTATTTTTTGAAATACGAAACTTAAATTAACACAGAATATTGAAGGTGCACGTGTCGAACATAGTTGCAGCATCTTCTCTTCAATTCCTGCAAGGAGAAAGGATTCATTAGAAAACCAATGCCATCTTTGTTGCAAACGAGTGGGTTAGTAGGATCCAAGGGTAATCTGGATTAGATTAAATAAATTCATGATCAACCTGATGAATTATCATATGTTACGATTCCATTGGTTGGTGTTGGTTTTCATGCATAATTAACACATAATTATACAATTAAACCTAGCCTAATCAATCGCATAATTAAGCTAATAAAATCGCTTACTTGTTGAAGCGATGTCCCGCACAGGTCTTGAAGTCCATTGGTCTTGATCTACTACCGTGAGTTGCTGTGGCTCGTAACGTTGTTGGTGAGTCGCTGGTCGAGGTCCGATCACGTTCGAAACGAATCGGAGCCTGATTTCCATGACTGGACCTATCCGTATATCTTGGAAAATATCAAGTACTAAACTGATATTTTCCTATACGAATGGTTATCTGGACAGGGCCCGCCCGCAACTATCAAGGTGGGCCTGCCCGAGGGCAGGGCCTGGCCGTAACCGTCGAGCTGGGCCTACCCGGGCGCAGGGCCCACCCGTTACCGTCGAGCTGGGCCCACCCAGAAATACTCGGGCACGGCCTGCCCGTAAATGACATAACTGGGCCTGCGTCGGAAATATCCGAGCAGGGCTCGTCCATAAAAGGTCAGGACCGACAGGTGTCAGCACCTCAAATAAAGGCCAAGGCCCCTATTTATAGGGAAAGCAAGCAGCTCACTCAGCTACTTACTTTCATGCTTATCCACTAGGATAGTGTTTATCCATTAGGGTAGTACTTATCCATTCGCTGATGTCAGCACCTATCCATACGGATAATACCGGTTCACTAACAAGTACAATATCTGGGTCTAATTAGCCCGAGCCCAAATACGCATGATGAATGCAATCCGGGCCCAGAGTTCAACAATCTCCCACTCATTCATCATCAATCACAATTGACAATGGATGAAATTTGGGCCCATGTCCAAAATTTACACTCATTCATTATTGACCACAGTCAACAATGTATAGATAACGGTTTTTATATAGGCGGTCGTACGACCAGCACACGTCGAGTCCATTGAGCTAAAATCTAGAAGCACCGATATATGAGCTAACTAAATAGCAATATCTCGACATCTCACATATAATAAAGTGTGCTTTTACCCCAGGACTCATGTCACATTCCATTGTTCACACAATGATTTCAAATAATTTTATTCGTGTTCACTATTGTACTTTTCAATACAATTGGTATACCTGAACAACAAATCTCGAAATGTGATGGACAGAGTTCCTTCTCCCTTAACTATATTCTTTCCATAATGATCTAGCCTGCTTTTCTAATTAGTCTTCCAGGTCGAATCAATATGCCATAACCTTTTCTTCAACTAACTAAGATAGCAGCACTAAATCATACTTCTAGAATATGTTTAGGATCTTAAAGGCAAACTTCGGGAATCCACAGTTCTCGAAATGCGGTCTCATACCAGGGATTGTGAAATCAATGAACATTTTCATCCCATCCGGTGGTCGAACAGCACACAAGATACTCATTCTTATGTTATGGTGTGAATTCCATTTTATAGGAACACATGTCAATTAACACCATACTAGAGTCATAGCCACAGCTTAACTTTAGGCTAGAAGATAGATAGTATGATAAGTTCCACTTAAGTTTATAATATGGATTATAGAAAATCCAAATATAGTAACTCCTTACTGTATCCCATTACATATCTTGTTTTCATAACAAGACGGCATTATTGCTGTAGGATATTGCGTATCTAAAATATCCAACGGCTGCCTCATCTCAATCAAGAATCAACACATTTGTCTCCCACTGAGGTAAACACCTATATGAGTGGGTTACTTTTCTGTCTGACATGTCATGCAAGGTGTTCATATTGCCAAAAACAAAAATTTCTACATTTATAAATGAAACCGTCATAAACCTAATGACTTTACATGTTTCTCAAACACTTTTTAAGATAATGCTTCAGTCATAGGGTTTGCAACCATATCTTGCGTTGATATGTGTTTCATACACAGTTCTTTAGATTTTTCTCAATATCTATATGCTTAACCCTGCTATGGAAACATAGATCCTTCGCATAAGCTATAGCAATTTGGTTATTGCAGAACACTCATAATGAGTATTCTGCAATAGCATTCAAATATATTAAAATTCCCTTGACAGTTATCTAGTGAGCATTGCCTGAATCCTATTGATATCTGCTTATAATGCCAATAGCATAGCAAATATCAGGTGGTGTACACAACATTGCATACACCAGATAACTAACTACATTGGCACATGAAATTATTTCAATATTCCCTATTTGTTTAGCTATATTTGGACACAAAACTTTGCACAAATTATGACCTTTTACTAAAGAGACATACTTTAGATTACTATGATCATAATTGAAACATTCTACTACTTTATGAACATACGTCTCTCTTTATGAAGGAGACATTGTCCTCTTCGAATGATTTCTCGAAATCATAACTTCGAGTATGTAATCAATTTCAACCATATCTATCACATCAAAGTTTTTCGACAAGTAGTTGATGAGTGCTTAAAACACTCATTACTTATATCTATTTTATAGTTTGTTCTTAGTATTTTAGGTTGTTTTATTTGAGTTTTAGTTATCTTTGGCGTAGTTTTGTTTATTTCATGTTTTTAGTCATGTATTTTGTTTCTCATTATGTTTTATGGTTTTAGGAGCTAATTCGAGGAAATGGATGACAACTGAGCTAGACGAGCGGATGCATGGACGAGAGGAGAGATGCAAAGGCCAGAAGAGCAAAGCTAAGGACCTGGCGCATGCCAGAGATAGGTGGCGTACGCCAATGATGCACTAGGAGCAAACAACTACAAGCAAGAATGACCTGACGTGAATGACCGAGCACCTGAGGATCTGGTGCACGCCCGGAAGAGTTGGCGCACGCTAGACCAGACAATGATACAACCAGCCACTTGCCTCTTTGAGTGGAAAACAGTGGAGGGGGCCATGCACTCGGGATTTTTGGCCTTCTTGTGACCTTGGCAAACCATTATGGTGGAGAGGTGGATAATTGTTAGGATATTAAGTTAGTTTATATTTGTTTTGACTTTTAACTTTTGTTTTATGCTAATAATGAACATTAGTGTAGAATAGACAAGTGTGTGAGAGAGAAAAAGAGGCAGCATGAACTTGGGCCATCTTTTCTGTCTTGAGGAAAAGCTGAGGATCACCTTGTAAAGCTTTCTTCTCTTGTATTCTTCGTTTTCTTAATTTAATGCTAAGTATGTTGATGTTTATGTGTATATTGTTCTTTGCAAGCATGTGTGAGTAGTTGATCTTTGAGTTTGGTGGCTTAAAGCTACTACTTAGTCACGGTTTAGAGGGTTAAAAGCATGATGAACATGTCAAACTAACAAACTTAATGCCATGCTAAACTTGTTTGATCACGAAGGTTAGAAGTTAGTTTAAACTTGAAATCGAGAGGAGATAGTTTAAATAGAAAGGTTAGTTAGATAAGTTGTTGGTTAGAGTTGTTAATACTCTTACTCAGTGATTTATTGTCCTTAAAGTGATGCATATAGTTGGTTCTTTGCTGTGCTTAGTTGGTTTTTGGGGTCGAGAGAACATCTTATCATTCTAAGCATGGTAAAGAAGCAATTTAGGCCTTTCTAGCACGAGAGTGTAGTTTGGTTGATTTCGAAACACTAGGACCATGTTATGTACTTAGTAAACCTTCTGAATTCGATGATTATTATGGTTTTAAGTTCACTTTGCTCACTTGTGCAATATAAGTTGTTAAGAATCTGTTTTGAAAACCAAACCTTCAAGTAACTAAATTCATAACTTGTTAGATTTGTAAACCAACTTAGAACGAGAGTTTCCATCAAACCACTTCATAAATTAATCTTAGACAAGTTACTAAACCAAGTTAAAGCTTTAAACTCGGTCCTTATGGGACGATTTTCCTTTACTTACTCATTTGTGCAACTCTGCTAGAAAAACTAATGTGTTGGCGCACGCCAGAAATAGGTGGCGTACGCCAACTTGGGCCATCCGAGGCAAAAACTCTCATGCCAGAAGAGTTAGCGTACTCTAACTCTTCAAAAATGTAAAACCTGGCGCACGCCAGGAACTTTTGGCATACGCCAGGTCGTCCAGACAGACGACCTGTCGTTTAGAAAAGCAGCAGAAAACTTAAGAAAAAAAGCAGACCCTCTCACCCGAGAGGATAAGGAACAAATTGGCGCCGTTGCCGGGGATCTAGTTTAAACACTCGATTTGGTGAACGAACTTGGAATAGGAAAATCTTGCTTTTATATAATTAAATAATATAATATATATAAATAGTAACAAATAAAAATAAAAAAAAACAACAAAAAACAAAACCACAAAAAAATTAGAGTTAATCTTTAGCGTTACTTGCAACACAAGTTACTTGTGAGGAAAATTACGTGCATGCCCTTAACCAGGTCAACAAAAAATTTTCCGTTAGAATTTGAAGAAGACATTACTCGAGTAGAAAGGTCATTGCGCAAAGCTCCGAGAAGATCTTTAATGGACCATAGAAGACCGACTTATGAAGGAGCAAAAACTGGAATCTAGCAGCCAGCTATTGAAGCTAATCACTTTGAAATTAAGCCGGCAGTGATTCATATGCTTCAAGCATCGAGTCAGTTCTATGGACTACCTAATGAGGACGCAAATGACCATCTTGGAAACTTCATGGAATTAGCTGATAACTTCAAGTATCAGGGAGTATCTGATGATACTGTTAAGATACGAATGTTTCCATACACGCTTAGGGATAAGGCTAAACTATGGTACAAGCAACTAAAAGATTCTCCAATAACCACTTGGGAGGAACTTGCCAATGCTTTTCTGGATAAATATTTCCCATATTCAAAGACAAGCAAGCTCGTCAAAGAGATAACCAGCTTTGAACAATTTGAAGGTGATTCTTTGAGTGAAACTTGGGAAAGATTTAAGGAGTTACAAAGGAGTTGCCCTCATCATGGTTTAACAAAGGAATCTTTGCTCAAAACTTTTTATTTCAGCCTTTTACCTACAACAATGGGAACTGTTGATGCTGCATCCAATGGGAATTTTCTGAGGAAGGAAAGAGATGAAGCCTTCCATATTCTGGAAGAATTGGCAGCAACAAACATGATAGTCACAAATGAAAGAAGAAAGCAACTAATGAGAGAGCTGAGGGAACTAACTAGGCGAAGTGGAAAGAAAGGAATGATTGAACTTGATGCTTCCTCATCATTTCAAGCTCAGCTAGATTTAATGGCAAAGAAGTTGCGAGACTTGACCGTAACCAAAGTTGATGCTGTTACTATTCAACAAAATTGTGAAGCTTGTGATAATATTGGCCATGATATGAGTCAATGTGCCATGATAAACCAACAAACTGAGCTAATCAATTTTGTTAGCAGTCAAGGACAAGGAGGAAACCGAATGGGGAACAATCCATATTCTTCAACATATAATCCTGGATGGAGGAATCATCCTAATTTCTCATGGAAAGACAGAAGCAATAATGATAGCATGGTAATTGTTCCTAATAAAGGACTACCATTACGTGTACCACAACAAGGACCGCCACCTAGTTTTCAACCACGTGGGTTTTTGGGAGAAAGAATGGGGGCCCTAGAGGAAAGATTTGACAAGGTAGAGAAATTCATCCAGCAAACTAGAGAATCATCAACTAACCAAAGCGAAATACTAAAAGCCTTGGCAAGTCAAGAAGTAAGGCAAAACAATTTGGAATAATTCCTTAGGGGGCAATCAACTGCCATGCACAACATGGAAATACAACTTGGGGAAATTGCAAAAGTAAATGCCCAAAGAGCTTCAGGTTCACTCCCCAGTTCTACCGAAGAAAATCCTCGAGGTCACGTTAATGCTATCGCTTTAAGAAGCAGTAAAGAAATAGCTTCTCAAATAGTCAATGAGAGGGCTAAGAAAAGAGAAGTAGTGGACTTTAGCCAAGATAAGGTTGAAGATGTAGAGGAAGAGAAAGTTGAAGAAGTGCCGCAAGAGAAAACTTCAGAAGAAAAAGTGGTAGATGAAGAAGAAGTTTACTTAACACCACCACCAATGATTCCCATTCTACCTTATCCTCAGAGGGTAAAGAGAAAGTCGGGAATAGATGATAAGTTTCTCCGCTTTATGGAGAAAATGAAGGATGTACAGATTAGTGTCTCTTTCTTCGAGATGCTAGATCAAGTTCCACACTATGCCAAGTTTCTTAAGGAACTTATGACGAAGAAGAGAAAGTGGGAAGATAAAGAGACAGTCGCCCTTACTGTAGGTTGTAGTTCTCTAATTTCAACGAATCTTCCTACTAAGCTTCAAGATCCTGGGAGTTTTGCGATTCCTAGTTTTATTGGTGACACTAAGTTTTCAAAGTGTTTATGTGATCTAGGCGCAAGTATCAACTTGATGCCTTTATCGACATTTCGAAAACTAGGGTTGTGTGATGTAAAGCCAACTTCTATGCTACTCCAGTTGGCAGACTAAACAATAAAGAAACCATTTGGTGTGGTTGAGGATGTCCTGGTAAAGATCCACAAGTTCATCTTTCCAGTTGACTTCGTGGTTCTGGATTTTTCTGAGGACAAGAATTGTCCACTAATTTTTGGCAGACCCTTCCTCAACACTGCACACGCGTTGGTTGATGTTCATAATGGTAAATTGGTTCTCCGAATAGGAGAGGAGAAAGTTGAGTTTAAAATGGATAGTGTTATGCGCCATCCTCTTGATGAAGGGATGTGCATGAAGGTTGATGTTGTGGAAGATTGTATCCTGGAATTTTGTAAGGAAAACATT
>SOPF01016441.1:0-37953 GCA_012979155.1 Hypericum perforatum
CTTGCGAACTAAAGAGGAAGTGGTTGATCAGGAAAAGCAAGAGAAAGAAAAGAGGAAGCAAGAAGGAAGGAACAAGTAGGCAGACAGAAAAACAAGAGGAAGAGAAACACGCAAGACTAAAAAAAGAAAGAACAACGAAGACCGAATAGAGAAACAAGGAGCCTTCCAACGTAAAAAGACACACAGATCACATTCGTTTGTTAAGCGAAACATGTAGTTCAAGCAAAGGTTGTGCTAACTTAGTAAGAACATACAAAGTATCATGAGAGAAAAAAAGGCAAGAGTATGTGAGTACATTAGAGAGAAAAGCCAAATAATTGAGTGCAACACGAGTGAACTTGAGTGTAACTTACATTGAGGGTAAACACGTAAGGGAGGCACAAGTGGAGGAGAATTCTGTGCACAAAGAAGGAGAGCACCTTTGGGAAGCAGAAGTGAAGCAGATTCTGACCCTTTTCAGGAGGAGGACGTGGGCTCTACAAGGAGTCTTAGGAGAGTAAGGATTGACCACCCACCTAGAGAGGCAAGGCGAAGAGGAGATGATAATTTAGGAAGTATTAAGCTGAAGATATCTTCCTTTATAGGTTGTTCTGATCCGAAAACATACTTAGAATGGGAGAAGAAGATTGAGTTTGTGTTTGATTGCCATAATTGCTCAAAAGTGAAGAAGGTAAAGCTTGCCATCACTGAGTTTACTGATTATGCTATAACTTGGTGGGATCAACTTGTGACAAGCAGGAGATGTAATAGAGAATGTCCTATAGCTATATGGGAGGAGATGAAAGTGGTGATGAGGAAAAGATTTGTTCCAAGTCATTACTACCGAGATCTATAGATGGAGATGCCATGATAAGGGCTGATGTAGAAAAAGATAGAGAAGCTACCATGGCAAGGTTCTTGAATGGACTCAATTCTGAGATCCATGACAAAGTAGAGTTGCAACACTATGTGGAGTTGGAGGACATGGTGCATATAGCCATGAAGATTGAGAAGCAACTGAAGAGAGGAGGAAGAGGGACGAGAGCTACATCAAGTGCTAATTAGAAGCCAAACTACTCAAAAAAATTTGATAAACCATAGGCAACCAAGATAGAGCACAAGACTGAAAGTTCCAACAACAACTCTGAAAAGAAGGTGGAGACCACTCCTACATGAAACTGTGATATCAAGTGTTTCAATTGTCAAGAAAGAGAGCACATCTCAAGTCAATGCCCTAATAAACACATTATAGTGATTAGAGAGAGTGGGGAAATCGTGATAGAAGGAGAAGATTTGGATCATGATAGCATGCCTTTATTGGAAGATGTATTCGAAGAGGAAATTAAAAAGTTCCTAAGGACTCACTATAGTAGTAAGGAGAGCCTTGAACTTGCAAGCATGAGAATAAGATGACAAAGCATAAAGTGAGAACATCTTTCATACTAGGTGTTATGTCAAGGACAAGGTGTGTAGTGTCATCATTGATGGAGGTAGCTGTACTAATGTGGCAAGCACTACTATGGTTGAGAAGTTAGGGTTACTCACAGAGAAACCCTAAACCGTTTAAGCTGCAATGGCTAAATGATAATAGAGAAGTAGGAGTCGAAAAGCAAGTGCTAGTGACATTCTGCATTGGCAAGTATGAAGATGAAGTATTGTGCAATGTTGTGCCAATGTAAGCTAGTCATTTACTATTGGGGAGGTCGTGACAGTTTGATGGACACACCAACAAGTACTCATTTACCCATAATATACGTGTGTTCACTTTGGCACCCTTAACACCATCACAAGTTTGTGAAGATCAGATGAAGTTACAAAAAGAGAGTGATGAAAGGAAAAAAGTGAGCAAAAGAAACGAGTTAAGAGGAGAGAGGAAGCCGAAAAACAGAAAGGAAAAATGGCCAAAAGAGAAGATCTAATTGAGAGAGCAAAAAAAGCCAAAAAAATAGAATTGAAAATGGCCATTGAGAGAAAATCCAAGGGATGGAAAAGGAACTATTATGTGGTAGCGAGTGAAATCAAGCAAGCTTATTTTGAAAAAAAGTCTATGATCTTACTTCGGTATAAGGAGACACTATTAAGCACTAAGGAGCTTGAGCCAAATTTTCCAAGCGTGATTATCTCTCTTTTGCTGGATTATGAAGATGTATTCCCCAATGAGTTACCACCAGGATTGCCACCAATCTAGGAAATTGAAATCAAATTGATTTTGTCCCGGGAGCTACAATACTAATTCGACCAGCTTATAGGAGCAACCTAGAAGAAATAAAAGAACTTGAAAGACAAGTTAATGAGTTGTTGGATAAGGGGTATGTGAGAAAGAGCATGAGCCCATGTGCTATTTCAGTCCTACTTGTGCCAAAGAAGGATGGATCATGGAGGATATGTGTTTATTACCAAGTTGTTAACAAATCATGATAAAGTATCATCACACTATTCCTCGTTTAGATGATATGTTAGATGAGTTGCATGGATTTTGCATGTTTCCTAAGATTGACTTGAAGAGTGGTTATTATCATATTAGTATAAAAGAAGGGGATGAGTGGAAGACTGCTTTTAAGACAAAGTATGGGTTGTATGAGTGAATGGTTATTCTATTTGGTTTATCTAATACACCTAGTACATTCATGTTCCTTATGAATCATGTCTTACATCCATTCATTGGCAAATTTGTCGTTGTCTACTTTGATGATATACTTGACTATAGCAAGAGCATTGAGGATTATGTAGAGCATTTAAAATCTGTATTCTTGTAGAAGTGCACTTTTTGCACAAATAAACTTGTATTCTTGGGTTTTGTTGTTAGTGCTAATGGAATACAGGTTGATGAGGAAAAGATCCGAGCTTTCGGGAGTAGCCAAGTCTTATAAGTATTGCTAATGTTCAAAGTTTTCATGGCTTAACTAACTTTTACAGGAGGTTCGTGAAAGACTTTAGTAGCTTAGCTGTGCCCCTCACTGAAGTCATCAAGAAGAAGTTGGATTTAGTTGGGGAGAAGCTCAAGAGAATGCATTCCAACTTATCAAAGAGAAGTTGACTAATGCATCTTTGTTAACTTTGCTAAAACCTTTGAAGTTGAATGTAATGCCTCAGGTATAAGGATCATAGCTATCCTCATGCAAGAAGAGAAACCAATTGCCTACTTTAGTGAGAAACTAAGTAGAGCAACCTTGAACTATCCAACTTATGACAAAAAGTTATATACACTAGTTCGAACATTAGAGATATGGCAGTATTACTTGTGGCTCAAGGAATTCATGATCCACACTGATCATGAATCACTCAAGCATTTAAAAGGGCAACACAAGCTGAATAGAAGGCATGTACGTTAGATAGAGTTCATTGAGATATTTCCTTATGTCATTCACTATAGGCAAGGTAAGGAAAATGTAGTGGCTGATGCACTATCACGAAGGTATGCCTTAATCTCAACTCTTGATGTGAAGTTAATGGTTTTTGAACATCTTAAAGAGTTGTATGCTGATGATACTGATTTTGGTGATCTATTCTGAGCTACGGAGAAAAGTGCAAGTGGTAAATTCTTTCGGAATAAAGATTACCAATTTTGTGAAAACAAACTTTGTGTGCCTAATTGCTCTATGTGAGAATTGCTAATTCATGAGGCATATAGAGGCATTTTGGGATTGCAAAGACTTTGACAATACTACAAGATCATTTCTATTGGCCACACATGAAGCACGATATTGAAAGAGTTTGTGGATGCTGCATCACATGCAAACAAGCCAAGTCAAAGGTAAAACCCCACAGTTTGTATACCCCACTACCTATACCTAGTGAGCCTTGGATTGATATCTTTATGGATTTTGTGTTAAGAGTACCTAGGACTAAACATGGAAGAGATTCAATTTTTGTGGTAGTGGATAGGTTCTCTAAGATGGTACATTTTATTCCATGTCACAAGACTGATGATGCTTCAAATATTACTAATTTATTTTTTAGAGAAGTTGTTAGGTTGCATGGCATGCCTAGAACAATTATTTTTGATAGAGATGTTAAGTTCTTGAGTTATTTTTGGAAGACCTTATGGTGTAAGTTAGGTATTAAGTTGTTATTTTCTACTACTTGTCATCCACAAACTGATGGTCAAACTGAAGTTGTGAATAGAACTTTGTTGACACTCTTAAGAGCACTTATTAAGCATAACATCAAGACTTGGGAAGAATATTTGTCACATGTTGAATTTTCTTATAATCGTTTAGTTCATTCTGCTACTCAATTCTCACTATTTGAGCTTGTGTATGGATTTAATCCCTTGACTCCATTGGATTTATCACCTTTGCCTTTGAGTGAGCATGTTAACTTAGATGGCAAGAAGGCTAAATTTGTCAAGCAACTACATGAGAAGGCATGGATGAATATTGAGAAAAGAATAGAGCACTATACGAGACAAGCAAACAAGGGATGGCACAAAGTTGTCTTTGAGCCTGGTGATTAAGTTTGGTTGCATATAAGGAAGGAGCATTTTCTAGTGCAATGGCATTCCAAGTTGCCAACTCGTGAAGATGGTCCATTTCAAGTCTTAGAGCGTATCAATGATAATGCTTACAAGCTTGAATTACCGGGTGAGTATAATATTAGTGCTTCTTTCAATGTTGCTGACTTGAGCCCATTTGATGCAGATGAAGATTTAAGGGTAAATCCTTTTCAAGAGAGGGGGAATGATGTGAGGCCATCCAACAACGAGCCTCAAGCAATTCAAGTACCACTTGGGCCAATTACAAGAGCCTGAGCCAAGCGACTTCAAGCTGAACTCAATGGATTAATTCAAAGCATTTGGACTCAAGTTGATTTATGCAAGCCCAAGGATGACTTAGAAGCCTATGCTAAGCCCATACATATTATTGGCATAATTCTAGAAGCTTAGCATGCACGTAACTAATTTGGAAGCAAGGATATTCCTAATTCGGAAATTAGTTTCTCTTTAGTCAAGCCTTTAGTTTTGATCAGGAAATTATATTCCAGTAACTTTAGGCTTGTTTAGGAATAATATATATGCTTCTAGACTTCCCAAAGAATGCTTAGATTTATTTTTATTTAGTATTCTTGTTTAGGTTTCATTCGGCCAGAATAAACTCCTTCTTTGGGAGTGTTTAATTCGGTGAGATTTTTAGTTCTTCTTTAGGAGTTAGTTTGTTTAGGAATACTTGGGTACTTTGGAGCAATTATAAGGAGGTCTTCTATGCAATAAAATGGCAGAAAACTTTTGAGACAACTTTAGCATAAGCTAATTCGTGAGTTTTGATACTCCATTGTGTGTTCTTGCTAATTATGGATTGCTTAGCTTGAGCAAACTTTTCACTTATCAAACGAGTCTTCTATCCTTGTTTGTGGCGTGATTCGACTTGGACTATAGGTTCTCGAATTTCTATTGCTTGGGTTGCAGTCTTCTATACCTAGGTTCTTGCAAGGCTTGAATTTGTACGTTATGGTCTATCCCATCTGAGTGTAGCACGGTCCGTTGTGATTCTCCTACCGAGGATCATATCTTCTTATGCCAAACTTAATTAGCAGCCATTATCCCAACATATTCTGCAAATCTTTCATCCATAGATTCTGGTTGGAAATTCATTTTTAGTGATATCCCGGCACCACCAAGTACATTTAAAAGTAGATCTAGCTAAACTCTTTTTAATTATTATTTTTTTGTTTCAATTAACTTATAATATTGTTAGTCTTTTGAAATTTATAAGTTAATATCTGGGAATCTGTGAGTAGAGTGATACTGTTTAAAAGTTGTCTATATATATGCATAATTAAAAAGATATACACATATAAAAATGTTCAATTAATGATGTTCTCAGAAAAAATGTAGCTTATTTCAAAAGGTTTCTATAGTTAAATTTGGTAGATCAGATGTTTCATCTACCAATATTTTCTTTATAGTCTTCAATGATAATTCATAAAAATGATTTTTAATTTATTTAATTGTCTATCTAGACTTATGTTATGATAAAAGTAGACGAACTCCGCGTTAATATCTCTTGGTTACAGCTCTCTCCTTTTTCTCTCTATCCTTCACTTACCTTTTGTCTTTTTCATTGCTTTAGCCTTGAACTATCTTTTTCCTTCATTTATTCTTTCTCTTATCTAGCCCACCCAACATTCCCTATCCTTTTAACGTTCTCACTTTCTATCATTTACCTCCCTTCCCACGTTCCCTAAAAATTATCTAGTTTCATTTGTTGTGTAGATTTTACTCCATGGACAACCTTGAAAGAAATGAACTCATTTCTCTTGAGTCTATTGCCTTTGTATGAATAAAAGTGATGATTGTGGCTGACCAATCTATCATAGTGAGCTTTTGAGCTCCTAGAGTTGGCAAAGATCCCTTGTTAATCACTTCTAAGTATGAGAGATTACTCAAAATTTTTTTCTACTATGGTAAACTGGGCCACTCTTTTCTCTTCTGCTTTGTTGACACTGCAATGATTAAAACTGTCTATAAACTATTGGTCAAAGCTCTTCCCTTTGGAGCTTAGCTTAAGACAGAGTTGTAATCATCTAAGCAACTAAACCATTCTCAATGGAAACCTTGTAGTTAGGGTCAAGGAGTAGCTCCTCAATGTGGTCCCAAGAACGATCCTTATCCCACTCTTATTCACTGGTGTTTCCTTCTCCAGTGAAGCAAAGTCTTGGAATAAAAACTAATGAGTCAAACAATTACCAAATTATTCCCTATAGCGAGTCATACACTATGTCAATTAAATAAGGTAAAAATTTGATAAATTCTTTTGTTATCTTCTCTCTAATGCCACCTATCAAATCATGGTTGCCTATGAGGGATGAGAGTTTCATTATGAAAAATAGTGTTATGCTCACTCGCTCCTGCTCAGTATTAATTATACACCTCGAGGACTTCAGTGCCTACTTACAGAAGTTTAGTGGCTGATCACGAAGTTTACCTCTGACTTCCTCGAACACTCTGATTTGTGCCCCTTTGTCTCCTACGCTATCTTCCTAACGGCTAGGAGACCATTCCCTAAAGCCTGCATCCAATCTTGACTTCCTAACCTAGCCCATAATTATACTTGTGTGCTTAGCTTTCCAATCTCTTGTATATATATACATATTTTATCAATCTCTTTGTAATTAACACAACATTTAGTCAAATTTAATACAATAAAGTTTCCTTTTTCATCTCTACATAGTATTAGAGAAAGATTATTAGCTCTAAGAAAGAAAGAATCATCAATGGCCGATCCTAATGCTAGTACCCTTGAAGTAGCTACAACTAGTATAGGGATGAGTCATCTCAAGAAGCTGACTAACTTCGAAGGTAATACTGGATTGAAGATCACTATAGTGGTCTTCGATGGTAGTAACTATCTATCTTGGTCAAATGCTATCAACATTGCCCTCTGTGGATGAGGAAGAATCAGATTTATTGATGGAACCTTTTCTTCCCCAGCTTAGACTGATACAGACTACGTTGAATGGAGGATGAATGATCATTTGGTGATGTCTTGGCTGATCAACTCAATTTACACTAAGCTGTGTAGTCTTTTCAACTTCTTAGTTAGCTCCAAGGATCTGTGGGACTCTATTAAGTAGCTCTATTCTCACCAATAGAACTTATATTGAGTTTTCAAAATCAAGAAGGCCATTGCAGATCTCAACAAAGGAGATAAACCTTTGTCAAATTCTTGAGTAAACTTTGTACCGTGTAGGGTGAGTTATCTTCACTTCGTCATGCTACCACTAATGCAATAATAATCAAGAAGTGAGAAGACAAAGATAAGTATCTTCAAACTCTTGATTGGATTAGAAACTGAGTTCAAGTCTATTCGGAAGCAAATTATAACCTCTTCAGAGTTGTCACCTCTCAATATGGTCTGTGCTAGAATTCAAAAGGAAAAAACCAGGAAGAAGATCATCATCTCTTACCAGAAAAAGAAGATCAATGATAAAAGCAGTGCTTTTGTCACAACTGTTGAACCCTGAGCTAATGTAGCAAGAAGGTTCTTGAGCTTGAGGGGAGGTGCATCCCTGAGAGGGCGCAGAGGAGGAAAAACTAGTCAAACTAGCATCATTTGTGACCACTATGGAAAGGTGGGTTATCTAAAGAAAAATGTTGGGTTCTGCACCCATACTTCAAGCAGCAGTTTTAGAGAGAAAGGATCAATAATAACAATACAACTACTCTCTCTATGTCTACTAAACTGGCAACCATCTCTACTTCAACCATGTATGAGCTAGCACAATGTTTACTTCAGCATCTAAGATAAAAACCTGAATCTCAACAAGGAAACCTAAAGAATGCTAAGCCACATGGTGAAGGTACTCTGGTCACTTCCCTTTCTACTATTGCATTAAACGCTCTTGCTCCTTTAACTCATGATAATAATATGAGTACCTGGATTATTAATTTGGGTGCTAATGAGAACATGACAAATGATTCAACCTTACTAAGTGACCTAAAAAGACAATACATTCATATAGCTAATAGTTTTTAAGTTCTTATTCATGATTTTGGAAAAGTAAAGGTCTTTCAGGATAAATCTGGCCAAACCTCTCTTCTTATTCCATACATGTCCAACAATTTATTGTCTCTCAGCAAGCTAACAAAAGATTTAAGTAGCTATGCTATCTTCTCTCACAATTTAGTTGAATTTTAGGATTGTTCTACACCAACAAAGATTGGTAAAGGAAAACTTGAACATGGTCTCTATGTTCTCACTTATTGTACTAAAGCTTTGACTGCTCATTCTAATATGTCTCTCAAATTTGTGGCACTCTAGACTTGGCCACTCTAGTCATAAGACTCTGTCTTAACTTTTTCCTAATTTTTCCAACTTTAGACTTCAGTGTGAAAGTTGTCAGTATGCTAAGAAATGTAGACTTCCTTTTGGTTATTTTAATTCCATTTATAATGATATCTTTGAACTTGTGTATTCTGATGTGTGGACTGCTCCCAAGTTATCTTATAATGGGTTTAATTACTTTGTGTTCTTTATTGATCACTAGAGTAAAAGTACGTGGGTTTACCTCTTAAGCACAAAGGTGAGTTTTTTTTTATGTTTTTAAGGAATTTAATAGCCTTGTCAAGAACTAATTCGATAAGAGAATCAAGATCCTCTGTATCGACAATGGTGCTGAGTACATGGGAAACCTGAAGGAATTCCAGAGAGACTATAGAATTATACATCAAACGATCTATGTTTACTTACCTCAACAGAATAGAGTTGTGGAGCACAAGAACAAGCATCTACTAGATGCTGCCAAATCAATCATGTTCAAAACTAATATGAAAATGAGTTTCTGGAGCGATGCTATCCTTACTGCCTGTCATCTGATCAATTGCATCCCAAGCTCAACTACAAAAGGTTTTGCCGATATTAAAATATTACTTAAGAAAAAACTTGATCTCTCTTATATGCGTATATTCGGTTGTTGCTATCATGTTCACGTTCCTGTAGGAAATAAGGACAAAGTGGAAAAATGTGCTACTAAGTATATCTTCTTAGGATACTCAAAGACGCAAAAGGGATATAAGTACTTTGATCCTATTACTAGATAATGAATTATGTCTCGAGATGTAAAATTCTTCGAGAATCAAGCCTACTTCAAGAAAGATGAGGAAGATGCTTATGAGGGGGAGTATACTAACCCTACTCACACTTCTACTCAAGATGAATCAGACTCAGTCTTACTCATAAATCTGCAGGTCATAGGACACCTGCTAAATCTGAGGCTAAAATAGACCACTACCATGTTCCTTCAAGTGAACATGAGAGTGATTCTAATTATAACAGAGATGAGTCTAAAGGTGATCAGAACTTCCAAGATGAGGCTGTACAAGAATTTTATCTCCCTGACTCAGGCTCTACTAAACAAGTAACTAATCCTAACGATGATACTGATCACATTAAACGCGATCCAACTGATGACACTTATTTAAGAAGATCCACTAGAACTAGAGTTCCTAGTAGTAAACTAAAAGATTATAAGACTTATTGTTGCTCCTACCCTATAGAAGATTATATCAGTTATGAGATTCTCAAGCCCCAACATCAAGCCTTCATAAGCAAACTTGACCATCATTCCAAACTTAGCTGTTATGAAGAAGTTATCAAATCTAATGTTTGGAGAGAGGCTATGAGAGAGTAACTAGAAACTTTAGAGAAGAATAACACATAGACTATAGTTGATTTACCTCATAATAAAAGAATTGTTGACTGTAAAGGTCAACCACATTTCTGATGGATCTGCTGAAAGATATAAGGTCAGGTTAGTGGCAAAAAGTTTCACTCAAATACTTGGTGTTGATTATAGTGAAACTTTTGTCCCTGTGGCCAAAATGAACACTATCTAAATTCTGGTTTTAGTTGCTATGAATCGGGGATGGACTATGAAGCAGATGGATGTAAAAAATGATTTTCTTCAAAGAACTCTTCAAGAAGAGGTACATCTAAACTTACCTCAAGGTCTCAAAACTAAATCTGTTGTAAGGTGTGTAAACTGAACAAAGCTATTTATGGCTTAAAGTAATCTCCTCGAGTCTGGAACCCCAAACTTAGTGGGGAATTGATTAAATTTGGCTTTCAAAAGTGTTATTCTAACACCAGCCTGTTCATCTTCAGTTAAAGCAATGATAAGGATATTGTTTTAGTTTATGTGGATGATATTTTGATCAAAGATGATAATCAAAACTTGATTAGTTAGCTCAAGAAGCAATTGCATGATAGGTTTGACATTAAGGATTTAGGAAAGATAAAGTACTTTTTAGGTGTTAAATTTGCTTATTCTTCAAAGGGTGTCTTTATGAATCAAAGAAAATATGTTCTTGATCTGCTAAAAGACTCTGGACGTCAATTCTATCTAATAGTTGGCCCCAAAATAAATTCTTTTTTTAGACCTTATAAAAGGAAAACAGATTTTTTTAAAAACCCCTTGCACGAAGCAGGGATCTAAACCTTGCATCACTCCTATTGAACCCAACTTTAGTATTCCTAAAGAAAGTCCCTTAGTTCCTAATGTTAGACATTTTTAAAGGTTGGTTAGGAGATTGATTTATCTTATCATTACTAGACCTAATATTACATATGCTATCAATCTAATTAGTCATGATATGCATAAATCCCAAGAGTTCCATCTTGGTATAATGGATAGGATCTTAAGGTACATAAAAAGAGATCTTGGGAAAGGTATTCTTATGTAAAAAGAACTAATGATATATTTGTTTGTGGCTTTGTAGATGCATCCTATGCTGGGAAGGCTAAACTGTAAAAATCCACAACTGGATACTACATCTTTTTTGGAGATAATCTAGTTGCATGGAGATCTTAGAAATAGTCTATGGTGTCTTAATCATCCGCCAAAGTCAAATACATGGCAATGTCCTCTACCACCAACAAGATTGTGGGGGTTCGAAGTATGCTACAAAAACTAAAATTCCAAATACAATGTCCTATAAAGCTCTACTATGACAATATGGCAGCTATCCATATTGCCTCAAATTCAGTCTTCCACAAAAGGACTAAACACATAGAATTAGACTACCATTTTATAAGGGACAAGGTAGAGAGTAGGATCATCACCACTCTGTTTACAAGAAGCAAAGATCAAAAAGCTGACATCTTTAGGATGGCCTTAAATTTAGATCTGTTTGCTTGACACTTAAGCAAGCTTGGGATTTTAGACATCTATACAAGTCAAGCTTGATGGAGAGTGTTAATACTACTCCTTGAGGACTTTAGTGCCTACTTTCAAAAGTTTAGTGACTTATCATAAAGTTTTCCTCTGACTTCCTCTAGCTCTCTGATTTGCGCCCCTTCGTCTCCCGTGCTGTCTTCCCAATGGCTAGGAGACCATTCCCTAAAGCCTACATCCAAGCCTGACTTCCTAGCCTAGCCCAATATCATACTTGTGTGTTTAGCTTTCCATGTATATACATATTTATCAATCTCTTTGTAATTAACACAACATTTAGTTATGTTTAATACAATAAAATTTCCTTTTTCATCTCTACACTCAGTTATAGCTCATTAGAGGTTTCTTCCTTAGGCCTACCACCAAATGGTTAAAATACTTTTTTTTAGAGATTCTAGGATGTTGAACATCCTAAATAAATGAAGTCAGATAGATTTTTCTAATCCAAACTCAACTATAAGATTTTTTTTCTTATAATATATGGATAACCACAATAACTTACTCCACCTCAGTAACAAAAAAAAATCCTATCTCTATTTCTTTTTTACCCTCACCTTTGACTCTCTCTCCTCCTCTTACTATGAGAAAATTTTCTATTGCTACTTCTAAACCTAATCACAAAATCTACTAAAAAGACCAAAAATATTTTAATTTATAATAGAAAAAGTTCATAGATAGTTTTGTGGTTACATATTTTTTATGACATAATCTTATATTTTGAAAATAACTTTTTCAGTCCTGAGATTATTCCTCTTTTTGTAATAGATGCTGTAATAATTTCAAGAGTCAAAATTGACTCCAAACCTAGAAACGATGCCATTTTGGAGTTGATGTAGGTTAGTAACATAAGTTAACATAAATTAAAGTTTTATTTTAATCATTTTATTTTTATAGTTTTTAGAAATGCCCTCTCTCTCCCCCCCTCTTTTCTTCTTTCTTCTCTCCCCTTTCTCTTTCTTCACCCTCTCGTCTCTCCTTCCTCCTCCACCTTTTTCTTACCCCTAGGATAATGATGGAGCTCATCACGATAAGGTTGTTATTTTTCGTATTAGAGGAAGAATGACATAGAGAAGAGGAAGCTCTACCAATTCAAAGATGCCAATAAAATTTGTCATAGTATGAGCAAACTGCTCCCAAACTTTTCAGTGTCTATATACAGCTAAAGTTTATTTATAAAGACTACATCATAGTGGCTGACTAGCTACTTTATTATTTAATTAGTTTGTTAACTAAAATCTAGAGCTTGTGATCTATTTGCCTAAGTATTGATTAGAATTGATTGAGCTTCCTCTTCATTGGGTCATTCTCCCTCCAAAATGACAAATAACAATTGTTTGGTGAAGAGCTCCATCATAATCCTAGGGATGACAAAGAGGCAAAGGAGAGAGGAGAGAGGGGGATGAGGAAGAGAGGGAGAGAGATAGGATATTTTAAAGAAATTATAAAAAATAAAAGATTAAAATAAATTTTTAATTTGAGCAAACTGAGGTTTCCAACTAGGTTAAGAAATGCTTTGTGGCATGCCATGATAGCGCAAAAAGAGGGGATAACCTTATAACCCAAAAAGTCATTTTCGAAACATAAGATCATATTGCCAAAAATGTATAACCACAAAACCATTTATGAAAGTTTTCCTTAACAATAATCAGGTTGTCAGATTTGTGTCAATTCCTTTATTGTAGGGAGAGATTGGGAGCTTACATCAAGGTCTTTCTACCCCCTCTATCTCAATGCTTTAGGACCAAGTTCGATTCCGAATTCCTCACTAAATTGGATAGAGATCGTTAGGAACAAACTTGAGGTCTAAGCAAACTAATTGAGGAACCCCACAGGTTCAAAAATCCTTTGGAGTAGGTGTAGTGTTTTTTTCACCTATTTCTGTGTAGAAAATATATTACTACTAGTTGAGCAACTATCACTTTATCTTAGAATTATCATGGATTATGTCAATTCCTAACGTTTTAGGTTCTTAAAGGCCTTGTTTGGAAATACAAATAGTATTTCTCATCAAAATATGACAACAAAGAGTAAAGATGAAAAAGGTTTAATATATTGAAATGGCATTTATGTTGATCTTGTTGGTCTCTCATGGGATTATCTCTCTGGTGGAATATATGCATTGATCTTGATGTGATTTCTGGTTCAAAAAATTTAATTGATGTGCTTTGTTAGGAGATCAGCTAGGGTAATATTTGGTTTGCGGGAGCCTAATTCTAGTAAAAATTAATATATTTCCACTAAGATGACACAAATTTGATCTAATTATACTAATCTTTAGTTTTATTTTGAAGATCTTAATAATAATTTTGAAATGTGAAGAAAGAAAATGGAGTGCTTATGTGAAGAAAGAAAATGGTTATCTTAGTATTTTGCAAATGTCTTTGTTCTATAAATTTATGTAGGAAGGAGTTTTGATTGATTTGGAATTCAAAGAAAATCCCTTCACTTGGACCAATAAATATTTTGATTCTGCTAATATGTTGTAGAGACTTTATCGTGCTCTAGTTAATATTAACCAAAGAAACATGTATCCTAATGATCAAGTGATCCGTAGTCCTATTCTTTGGTTCCCATCATGCTTTCTTGTTTTTGGATATTAATTTTTTTCAAAAATCTCAAAGACTTTTTTATTTTAAACAATTCTAGATTTAGAAATAGGGATGTGAAGAGATTATTGATTATTCTTAGTCTATTCCTTCTCCTAGGGACTCTCTTTCTGTATTCATTAGAAAAATTAATTGGTGTGTACTTTAATCTTACTAGTTGGTTAATAATAAGAGGAGGATTGAAGTGTTAAATAATTTATTGTTTGAGATTCATGACTGTGAACCAAATTTCTCTGACGATTCGTTTCTGCAACTCTAGGTAAAAGTGTTACCATAATTCTGCTTAATAATGGACGATTGGTCGTTTATAAGGTCTTCCTGGCGTACGCCAGAGATGGGTGGCATGCACCACCCCTAGACTAGCCCAAAGCTCTGGCACACACCAATCATCACCTAGCGCGACCAAAAGCTAACAAACTAACAAACCTGGCGTGCGCCAACTAGGGTGGCATACGCCAGTTAAATAGCAGAGTTGCAGCGAATTGCAATAAGAGTAAGTAAGTTGTCGATCCACAGAGATTGAGGTGTTAGGCCTACTCTAAGGTTTACATACTTACTAGGATCAGATTATGAAGTTTGTAGTTGAACTTAAGTGATCTAAAGTCTTAAACATCAAGCATCAAGAGCATAAGAACAAGTACATAGATAGTTTATAACACAAAACAGATTATCAACAACTAAAAAGCTAAAATCGAGCTAAGTACCTTAAACCAGCAACATAACCATAAGATAAAGAGGGGTCTGAGTGTATGTGATGTGGTCCAAATGAATCAAAGGCAACCTCAACCATACTTTCGTGCAGGATGAGTCTAAATTGTTACTTAACCAAGCTTAGAAGGTTAGATATGTTCTTTCGACCCCACCAACCAAACTAAACTAAATTAAATACCAACTATAAGCTCCATTCCAAGAATAATCAGTAGGTTACCAAGGAGATTTCTCTCCTAGAAAGAGTACTAATCATCAAATCAACTTATCCATCAATTCTATCTCTTTTTGGTCTCAAGTTTTGACTAGCTACTAAGGCTTGGTGATCAAGCAAGTCTAAGCAATAGGATCAAGCACGTCGATAAGAACACATACATGAACATACACAACTCTCATTAGTGGCTATATCAAAGGCATTAAAGCATAAAATAGAAACAACTACTCACATATATTTATATAAACACAAAGCATTAATCAAAGACAAAGAGTAAAAAGGAGGGAGACTTATCAAGACTCCAAGCTCCCCCTCTTCAAGTCCACGTTCTTCTACCAAAAACTAACTTTTACTTCTGTGTTTTTGTCAAAAGTTCTTCTCTCTCTAGTTTACAAAGCAAAACTAGCATATATACTAAGCAACTAATGAAATAGTAAACTAAATATCTAATCTAACTTATCTACTAAAATATCTAACCTAAAAATATCTAAAAAGAGTCAGCCATTGTCCCCCTTTCCTTCAGAAAGCTCTAAATCACCCTTGTCAAGTCTTGCCATTTGTTTGTCCAATACTCATCTTTATTTTTCTTCTGTCCGTCTAGTCTAGCGTGCACTAGCTTTAAGTGGTGTGCGCCAGGTCTTTGTGTTTTCCCCCTTCTAGTGCATCTAGTCGTCTGAGTGAATGGTCGTCTGAGTAACGGATACTTGGCGTGCGCCATAGAGGCATGGTGTGCGCCAGCTTCTCGTGATAAACACTCCTTGGCATCATGACTTCCTTCTCGTCCATACCTTCATATGTCCACTCGAACGTCCTCCACTTCTCCTCAAATATGCTCCTAAAAACAAGCAAACTTAATGAAAAACAATAAACTTAATGTAAACACACAATGAATGATATGAATCTGATGGGCCTGAAATTTTAATCTGAAGTCCAATGGGTTAATTCAAGAAAGTGGAGTTCACAAAGACGTCCAAAAAGCCCATACAAAAGCCTATGCACATTATTGTAGCTATTTTGGAAGCATAACATGCACTATTTCGGAATGGAGCAAATCTAGAAGCTTAGCATGCATGCAATTTTCTGGAAGCACGCATATGTGAAGAGATCAGCCTATTTAAGATGTATATCTACTATTTAGGATGAGCATCTACTTGTTTAGGACGTGCATTTACTATATATCTACAAGGTATTATACATTTAGATTGTTTCTTATTTAATTTGCTATTTAAGCCAATATTCCTACTTTTTAGGAGTGCTAGTTTTGGCCAGAATATTTAGTTCCCTTTTAGGAGTTAGTTTGTTTAGGACTTTTGTACTTTGAGGCCTATATATAGATCATTCTATGCAATAAAACATACACAACTTTGAGAGAAAATTCGTGGCATTGCCCCTCTTGGTTCTTCAGAACTGTTCAAACATAATGGAGAGATTCTGTTTGTTCACCTATCGACTTATCAAGCGGATTTCCATCCCTGCTTGTGGCATCTTCACTTCATATCAAGGTTCGCATTTTAACTATTGCTATGGGTCAAGGTTAATCAACACCAAGGTTCAGTGCAAAGGAGCAAGGCGTGGGTTGTGATCTACTCCATCCTAAAGTAGCATTGTTATTGTGAATCTCTTGCAAGTTCTCGAAGTTGTCCAATGCTTGGGTTGCAGTCTTTGATACCAAGGTTCTTGCAAGGATATATTCGTGGGTTGTGGTCTATTCCACCCCAAGTAGCACGGTCTATTATGATTCTCGTGTCGAGATCACATTAATGAATGAAAACTATCACTAAGATAACTAAACACTAAAAACGATCAACTAAAAGGACACGAATAATGAGTGTGTTTTTTTCACATAGACATAACATTCACAAACTTTACAAATTTAGCACGTTCTAGGCAAAAACTCGACTTCTAACACAGCCATACTACCACATCCCAACAGATATAAACCAAATTAAACCCAAGCTACTGACTAAACCCAATACACATACCAACCTATAAGTCCTCGAATCGGATGATCAAAGGTAAGAAAGATGGATGATATAAGGTTTGTAGTCGGCTTCCTAATCTACGATCAAGAAAAGGCTAGGCTCAAATGGTTTAAACAATAGATATAATAGGGATTTTGTTTCTAAAGCTCTAGGCTCAATGTCAAAAAATTCCCTTGTCTTCTCACTAACTTCCACGCAACCTAGACTACGATAAGTACTAGTAGGATACCTCGATCAACTGACTAAGTATGCACCTCATGAAAAATATAGAGACAGATGTCTCTTCCTTCGGCTCAAATACTCACAAGGTACACTCATCAACCCTCTAGTCTAGTCTATATAGTGAAACCACTAATCTAAATAACAGAGTGCAAGATTTTTACCCAATTCCTAGGCTTTGTGCTCGAATTAAATTCCTAACTAAAAAAATAATAAAATTCTAACACAAGTTAAAAAAATTTGAGGGGGATCAAGGAGATTGAATGACACATTGTCCTCAAGGTGTCTAAGATACTAATAAGCACCTAATCTAAAAGAAAAAAAAGGTGAGATAGTTTTATCTCGATGACCTAGTACGTTAAGAAGCATCAAGGAGATTGAACCCTGAAGAGCTCAAAATGGGAACACTTCCTTACCAAGTCACCAAAGATATGAAAAACCAATCACAAAACAAACATACACAAACAAATATGCAACAGAATAACTCAGTAATGACTTGTTATGTAGACTACCTTCTTGTGACCTTTTCGGCTTTAAGCCTAATAGAATCACCGTCTGTAGCATAGCACTATCATTAAATGAGTTACAAATACACAAAACTCAAAAATAGAGTCAAAATACAAAAAAAATAAACAAACAAAGAAAATAAATAAAGAAAAATACAAAAGTGAAATAGGAGCTCTCTCTCAATCATCAGAAGCTGGAGGAGGAGGTGGTGGGAACATGAAACCGCTACCAATGTTCTCCACCCAGGTGTGCATCCACTCAGTGTGCGCTCGCTGCTGCTCGTAATGCTCCCTCTAGAATGCCATTTGAGCTCTCTGATCTATGTAGAATGCCCTCTGCTCCTCTCTCTGAGCTCTAAGCTTGGCCTCCATGCAAGCATTGTAGTTGCACGTCGTATCCATGAAGCTGCTCTCTATGACCATGTAGCTACACCTGCATCACAGCCAACTGGTCATGTAAAAACTGAATATCTAAATGCGAGTCAGGTGCCTGATAACTTGGCTCTACATTGTCATGCTGGGCCTGGTACTGATGGCTTAGGCCTGCATGCTCCTGCTGCTCCTGCTGCGCCTCTCTCTATACTGGTACCCTACCTGGTGCCCCAAGGCATAACTTGACTGCCTGTCTCTCCTCCCAAGGCTTGTACTCGATGACCTCAATTCCATCGATCATCATCTTCTTGATCAGTTTGCTCATATGGAGCTTCTCGATGCCGAGCAGCACTAGCTCCAAAATAATTCCACAGAAATCTACAAACTACCTCAAAAAATGGTGATGTGCAATGCGAGAAATAATATGACCTAAGTACAGATACCTAGGTTCCCTATCGCTAATGGATCTAACAAAGCAGTCGATGATCATAGCAAAGGTGCTAAAGGGAACATCATGGCATAGGCAATTTATGGCATATAGCTGAGATTGGAAGACTTTAGACTCTTCCCATGGACTGTTCGGTGTTCAGATTGCGCTAATGGCATCGTGAACCGCCTATCTTAGTTCTGCCTAGAAATGGACGATCGGTCGTCAATTTTTGACTGACTGGCGTGTGCTAGAAGTGGGTGGCATGCGCCAACCCTAGCATAGAACGAATCTATTACACATGCCAATAGCACCTGGCGTGTGCAAAGACTTAACGATCAATAAACCTGGTGCACGCCAACAAAGATGGCATGCGCGCTAGTTCAGTTGCTTGCAAATAAGAGTAAGTAGGGTTGTTGAACTACAGAGATTGAGTTGTTAGGCCTACTCTAAGGTTTACTTACTTAACTAGGATCAAATTATGAAGTTTGTTGTTGAACACTTGTGATCTAAACTCTAAAGATTGGAAATAAAGATGATAATAACAAACTCAAGCAAAGGTTGTTTATAAAATAGAATACTAATAATTTATAAGCTAAAAGAGAGCAAGGTGCCAAAACCAACAACATAACCAAGATAAAGAGGGGTCTGAGTGTATGTGATGTGGTCTGAGTGAATCAAAGGTAACCTCAACCATACTTTCGTGCACGATGAGTCTAAATTGCTACTTAACCTAGCTTAAAAGACTGAATATGTTCTTCCAACCCCACCAACCAACTAAACCAAGTTAAGCATCAACTATAAGCTTCACTCCAAGGACAATGAGTAGGTTACTAAGGAGATTTCTCTCTTAGCAAGAGTACTAATCATCAAATCAACCTATCCATCAATTCTATCTCCTTTTGGTCTCAAGTTTTGACTAGCTACTAAGGCTCGGTGATCAAGCAAGTCTAAGCAATATGATCAAGCACGTTGATAAGAACACATACAACAACATACATAACTCTTATCAAGGGCTACATCAAAGGTAACAAGGTACCAAACTCATACAACTACTCAAACATACTTATATTCAACATAATAAACATGAACATAGACAAAAGAGAGAAAGGAAAATGAAACTTATCAAGGTTCCAAGCTCCACTCTTCAAGTCCAAGTTCTTCTAAGTAAAAAGAACTTAGAATAACCTAAAAATATATCTAAACTGCCTGCCAACATTGTCCCCTTGCCTTCACAAAGCCTAAGCCGCCTTAGTCACTTCATGCATTTATTTGTCCAACACTCAGCTTTTATTTCACTTCTGTCCGTCTGGTCTGGCGTGCGCCAGCCTTCACGATTTTGCTTCACTGAGTAGAAATGGTCGTCTGAGTGATCTGTCATTCTTACTACGGCTACGTGGCATGCGCCAAAGAGCTTGGTGTGTGCTAGAGGACTACTTCGTGACTTCTTTCTTGTCCAGCTTCGCGTGTGCGCTCGATCATCCATCACCTCTCTTCGAATAGGCTCCTTAAAACAAGCAAACTTAATGAAAAATGAGAAAATCAACATAAAGACACAAAGAAGGAAAACTAACACTAAGACAACTAAAACATAACTAAATCAACCTAAAAACACTAAGAACGAAACACTAAAGGGGTATGAATAATGAGTGTTTTTGACACTCATCACACCCCCACACTTGAATCATTGCTTGTCCCCAAGCAAAACTCAAAGTGCAGACAACCAAAACTAAAATCAAAATAATAAACAAACATAAAACAAGGTAAAGACATAGCATGAATTGATATAAACTTAACTTCCCTCAAAAACATGAACTCGTATAAGAATCAAATTATAAACTTAGTTAGTTCTTCAATCCAAACACAAAGCACAACAAACTAGTAGGCAACTCAGCACTCAATTATTTAAATAAGTGTTAACTCTACATAAAAGACACTAGAGGGTTGACCTCACAAGGGTAAACAAGTGTTTCACTCAAATCTGTATGGTCAACTTCCTATCACTCGCATACATGTCAATATACTCAAAGCATCCTACGTCCTACTCAGCACTATCTAAAAGTCGCAATGGTTGCTAATGATCAGGGGGTCTTTTCATCGAGTTGTAATGGGGCTTAAAGTTAAGGTGAGGTATAATATGTGGATAGTGGCCAAACCACCCAATCCGAGGATATTTCACAAATGCAACTAATCACTCATCTAATCTAAGCATCCTCACATATATAACAAAAAATAAACACACTCCCCAAATATCCCAATATCCTAAGACCGAGAAGCACGGGTTTCTCCTAGAAACATGCCTTATTGAACTTCACATTCTTTCTTTTTTGCTTCTTTTTCTTTTCTTTTTCTCTTTTTTTCTGTCATTTTTCTTTATTATTTTTTTACTTTTTTTATATAACATTCACAAACTAAAACAACTATACATACTTAGCACGTTCTAGGTAAAAACTCGGCTTCTAACATGGCCATAATATAAATCCCAACAAAAATAAACTAAATGAATCCCAAGCTACCAACTAAACCCATAACACAAGCCAACCTAAACATCCTCAATCGGATGATCAAAGGTAAGGAAGATGGATGATATAAGGTTAATAGTCAGCTTCCTAATCTAAGATCAAGAAAAGGCTAGGCTCAAATGGTTTAAACAACGGATAATAGGGATTTTGTCTCTAAAGCTTTAGGCTTAATGTCAAAGAATGCCTCCGTCTACTCACTAACTCCCACGCAACCTAGACTACGATAAGTACTAGTAGGATACCTCGATCAACTGACTCAGTATGCACCTTGTGAAAAATATAGAGACGGATGTCTCTTCCTTCGGCTCAAATACTCACAAGGTACACTCGTCAACCCTCTAGTCTAGTCTATATAGTGAAACCACTAATCTAAACAACATAGTGCAAGATTTTTACAAATTCCTAAGCTTTGTGCTCGAATTAAATTCCCAACTAAGAAAACAATAAAATTCTAACATAAGTTGAAAATTTTTAAGGGGGGTCAAATATTTGAAAAATTTATGCCAAGTCTAAACCTAAACAAAACATCCTAACATGCAAACATACTAAACAAATAAAAGAAAGATTCTGAGAAGGAACCCTCCCCCACACTTGAAAGACACATTGTCCTCAAAGTGTAGACAATACTAATAAGCACCTACAAACAAAAGGAAAATAAACATACACAAAGAAACATGCAACAGAATAACTCACTAAATGACTTGTTATGTAGATTACCTTCTTGCAATCTTTTTGGCTTTAAGCCTAATAAGATCATTGTCTAGTAGCATAATACAATCATTAAATAAGTTACAAACACACAACACAAAAGTAGAGTCAAAATACAAGAAAATAAACAAAGAAAATAATTAAAGAAAAATACAAAAGTAGGGAAATAGGAGCTTCCTGTCAATCATCTGAAGCTGGAAGAGGTGGTGGTGGGAACATGAAGCTGCTGCCGAAGTTCTCCGCCCAGGTGCACATCCACTCAGCGTGTGCTCGCTGCTACTCGTAATGCTTCTACTAGCGGGCCATATAAGCTCTCTGATTGGCGTAGAACGCCATCTGCTCCTCTCTCTAAGCTCTCAGCTTGGCCTCCAAGTAAGCATTGTAGTCATACTAGTGGTCCCATCCGGCTGCGTTGCTAACTATATAGTCCTACAGTTACATGCCATATCTGTGAAGCTGCTCTCCATGACTTTGTAACTGCACCTGCATCGCAGCCAACTAGTCATATAAAAACTATATATCAGAATGAGCATTAGGTGCCTGATGACTCGGCCCTACATCGTCATGCTGGGCCTGGTACTGGTGGCTTGGGCCTGCCTACTCCTGCTGCTCCTCCCTCTGAGCTGGCACCCTTCCTGGTGCCCCCAGGCATTTCTACACTACCTCTCTCTCTTCCCAAGGCTTGTACTCGATGACCTCAACTTCATTGATCATTGTCTTCTTAATCAGCTTGCTCATGCAGAGCTTCTCGATGCCGAGAGTCACTGGCTCTAAAATCATCCCACGAAAAGATGAAAACTATCTCCCTCCTAATCGTGGAAGATTGCAAAGGGAGCATTGTAGCGGCCGTGAATGTCTGGGGGTGGAGAAGGCAAATGGTTTCTTGCTTGCTTCCTCTTGTCTCCTCTTGGAATCCTGCTAGATCCTGTAGCATCTGCCATCGAAATGTTTGTTTCGGACCTTTGAAAGTGCGGATAAATGGCTCAGGAAAGTTGGGTAAGTGAAATTTTAAAGATTCGGAAAGCGGGAATTTTTGGATTTTGAAAATTTGTGAAGAAACCAAACTAGTCAAGAGTTTTATAGCCACTTCTGTCCAAACCTGGCGTAAGCCAGAATTGATGGCATGCGCCAGCTTCTTCTCTTTCCCAATGCTGGCGTGCGCCAGATGCACCTGGCGTGCACCAGATTCTCCGAATTATAATACATGGCGCACGCCATATGCCTAGGCGTGCGCCATATATGTATAAACCTCAAAATACACTTCATAAAACATACATAAACACTACTAAAAGATCACACAAAAGAAACTAACATGCTAAACTAATTTTTTTGGCTTTTATTTACGCTGCGTTCCTGGAAAGCTTGAAAACCAGACGCCCTATCAGCATGGATCAAAGGTGCAACTTGGACGTTTGCAATTCACACAACTCACGAATGGCATACTATGACAAACTACCTCTTCGTGCAACCTTTTCGGCTTTAAGCCTAATAGGATCACAACATAGTAGCACAGTACGCTCATTTTGCAAATTAGTGCTATTCTTGCTACAGTCTCTGTCATGCTCTAATTTTCTACACCTTGGACAAAATTCAAATCTCTTCATCCTCCTCTTGAAAGCACTCTTCGAAGTTCCTCTAGAGTGTCTCAAGAAATTTTCTTCTAGTCTCTCAATTCTCAAGGTCTCTTGTGCTCAACGGAGAATGATGAGACATATGTCAATCAGGATCTTCCTCGAAACTAAGACACTAACTAAACAAAGATATTTAACGCAAAACATCCTATTCTTTATTTTTTGCAAGTAAAAGAGCCTTTCTTTGTTTCTAATGTTCAAACATTGGATAGTACATAAATCGATTGCACCTCCGCATCTTGATTAATGTCACCCCCTCTAATGTAAATTTTGTATCGTTGGCCGTTAACTCGGAAGACTATCTCGTTGCTATTTTTTAAAATCAAGTGCTCTGAAAGGTAGCACTTTAACAACTTGGTACGGGCCACTCCACTTGGATTTGAGCTTCCCCGGGAAGAGTCTTAATCGTGAGTTATAGAGAAGAACATTTTGTCCCTCCTTAAAATCTTTCTTGATAATGTAGGTGATGCGTGTCTAACTAGGATCAATTATACGTGCAAGAATTACATGATCGCACAAGTAATATCGTGATAAATAGGATTGTCTCCACAGGGAATAACGGATGAAAGTTGTTCGTCAAGTACCAGTTTATGTGCTCCTAGATCTTAAGCTAAGCAAACAGATTGTTGGGTTGATGATCTAACACTATTGCTACCAATAATATCGCAAAATCTCAAGGTTGTCAATCTCAATCTTTTGACGATACTTCTATACTACAAACTCGATATCACCACGAACCTAAGTTTGTCAGGTCTAGATTCATTAACAATATCAAATTGAGATAAGCGTATGAAAGCTATGATCTAAACCAAGTTGTCATCCTTGATCCATGATCATACATACATCAAATAAAACCAAGTCTGTAAAGAACGAAGAACAAAAAAGTTGTAATTTAAATCAAACTGTCACTTTTGATTCATGCAAACATTGGTCAATCAATCAACCAAGTACCTAACGATTGAAGTTTATGATCGTAATCAAGATGTTACTCTTAACTCATGAACATATACACAATCAATTAATCAAACAACAATAACAAAGAGATTGTATATAACAACAAAACTCCTTGCTAATGAGAATGAAAGTACCTTCTTGATCAATGATTCAAATGTTGCTTACAACCTTCTTGTCTCAAGAACACAAAATAAATCTAGCAAATCAAATCTAGAACTTGGAGGTTGCTAGTCTAAGAATGGATGTTCCTCCCCTCTCCAAAGTTATGTTACCATGGCAGCCTACTCCCCCTCTTGTCCTCTCCCGTGAGTGCTTGCCACCCAAGCAATAGACCAAGTCAAGTGGGAAGTTTGGTGAGGTATTTCTTTAAGTTCTCTGTCAGGGGCAGTAGCTAACCCCAGCACACGCTGGGGTTGTATTCTGCCCCTTCTTGCCTCTTTCTCTTCTTCTGGCTCGGATGAAGCCAGCGTACATTGGGAAGCTAGCGTATGCTGGGGTTAGCTACTGCCCCTTTCTTCTCTTTCTCGCTTCTCCTCCTCAAGCTAGCCCAGCGAAAGCTGGGTGGCCAGCGTTTGCTGGCCTTGCATTCTGCCCCTCATTGTTCTCTTGCCTTCAAGCTTCTACTCATTGCCCAACTCATTGCACAAGTCCACCGATCTTTGCTCCAAGTCCTTGAATGCTCCGAAACACCTACAAAACACACAAAAACAATAGACAATCTTCTCCTTAACAAAACAAACCAAATTAAACAAAATATAGACGAGACTCAACTAAACATTTCCTAAAACATGACGAAACCTTAACAAACTAGGACCAAATGAATGCATGTTCTCACATGCATCAGTAGGCATCATGTCTTCTTTTGGTCCTTTCCTTGTAAAGCCTTGAGCTTTCGAATGCCAAGTCCCGCATTTCATCCAACTCTTCAAGTTGGAAGATTTTACGTTCTCTGGCCTTTTCGTAATCGTAATTAAGGGTTTTAATAGCCCAAAATGCACGATGCTCAAGCTCTACTAGAAGATGGCATGCTTTCCCATACATAAGCCTATACAGCAACATTCATATAGGTGTCCTAAATGCCGTATGATAAGCCCATAAGGCATCATCGAGCTTGTTCGATCAATCTTTCCTTGCTGTTCCAACTGTCTTTTCTAATATTTACTTGAGCTCTCGATTTGAGAGCTCAACTTGTCTGCTAGTTTGGGGATGATAAGGTGTTACCACCTTGTGCATCACCCCATATTTCTTAAGCAGGACTTCAAATTGTCTGTTGCAGAAATGTGACCCACCATTGCTGATTATAGCTTGTGGCACTCCAAATCTCGAAAAGAGTTTCTTCAGAAATCGAATAACTACTCTAGCATCATTTGTTGGTGATGCCAAAGCTTCTACCCACTTTGAAATGTAGTCTACTCCTACCTAGATATACTTGTTGCCATGTGAAGTTGAGGAAGGACCCATGAAGTCCAAACCCCAAATGTCAAAAAGCTCAATCTCTAAAATTCCAGATAATGGCATCTCATTCCTTTTTGAGATATTTCTTGTTCTTTGGCAGTGGTCACACTACTAAACATATCTACATGCATCCTTGAAGATGAAAGATCAATAGAAACTGCATTCGAAGACTCGAGATGCAGTTCTTGAAGCTCCATAATGACTTGAGTAGGGAGTGTTATGGCATTGCTCTAAAATGTTTGCTACTTCCCAACTAGCAATGCAATGTTGAAGCACCCCGTCATTACACCTTTTAAATAGATAAGGATCATCCCAAACATACATCCGAACATCCTGTAGAAATTTCTTCCTTTGGGGATAACTCAGATCTATGGGAATAATACCTCCAACCAAGAAGTTGGCATAATAGCATACTAGGGAGCTTCTACTCTACTCATTATCATAAGAGTTTCATCTCAAAACTCTTCTTGAATTTTCCCTTCAATCTCCATACCGTCGCTTTTCTCTAACCTAAAGAGATGATCTGCGACTACATTTTCTGCTCCTTTCTTATCCTTAATGGACAAGTCAAATTCTTGTAGTAACAAAATCTAGTGCATCAAGCGAGGTTTTGCGTCTTGCTTTGAGAAAAGATATCTCAAAGCTGCATGGTTAGTGTAGATTATAACTTTCCAACCAAGCAAGTATGGTCTGAATTTGTCACATGCATAGACAACTGCAAGCATCTCTTTCTCTGTGGTCGTATAGTTGAGTTGAGCTCCTGCCAATACTCTACTAGCATAGTAGATGCTGTCCAAGCATACAACCTAAAGCTAGATCACTCGCGTCACACATCATTTCGAATAGAAGTTTCCAGTCCAGTGATGAAATCACTGGAGCTGTGATAAGAGCTTTTTTAAGAGCATCAAATGTCTTAAGGTAATGATCATCATAGTTGAAGGATACATCCTTGACCAGCAAATTTGTTAGAGGTTTAGCAATTAGAGAGAAGTTCTTGATGAATCTTCTGTAAAATCCAGCATGACCCAGAAATGCTCTAACTCCTTTAACTATTGTTGGTGCATCCATTTTTTCTATCGCCTCTGTTTTAGCTCTATCGACTTCCATGCCAGCTCTAGAAATTTTGTGCCCAAGGACTATTCCTTCATCTACCATAAAATGGCACTTTTTCCAATTGAGCACAAGGTTCTTTTCCTCACATCTCTACAGTACTTTATCTAGGTTGTCAAGACAGTGATCAAATGAGTCTCCAAATACAGAGAAGTCATCCATGAAGATTTCCATAATCTTTTCGTTCATCTCCCAAAAGATAGACTCCATGCAACGTTGAAACGTTGCTGGGTGCAAAAATACCGAAGGGATATATGAAAGATGTTTTCTCTTAATCTTTGGGGTATATTGCAATTTGGTTGTATCCAGAGTACCCGTCTAAAAAGCAATAATACGAATACCCAACTAACTTTCCAATATTTGATCAATGAATGGAAGTGGAAAATGATCTTTGCATGTAGCATCATTCAATTTATGGTAATCAATGCACACTCTCCATCTAGTAACAGTCCTTGTTAGAATGAGCTCCCCTTCCTCGTTGATCACAACTGTCATTCCTCCTTTCTTGGGAACACAATGTATTAGGCTAACCCACTCACTATCCGAGATTGGATAGATAATTTCCACTTCTAGGAGTTTAATCACCTCCTTCTTAACAACCTCCTTCATGTTTGGATTAAGTCTTCTTTATCGGTTTACTCTTGGCCTCGCTCTATCCTCCATGTGAATGTGGTGCATCATAATTTCTGGGCATATCCCTTTGATGTCAGATATTTGCCACGCAATGGCTTTAATCCGCTTGTTCACAACTATGAGCAGTTGCTCTTCTTCTTCCTTAGTGAGCTTGTTCGATATAATAATCGGTCTTTTCCCTCCCTCTATTAAGAAAGCATATCTTAGATGGGAGGGTAGCTCTTTCAGTTCTAAGGAAGGAGCTTTTATAAATGAGGGTGGAGTATGATATTTCAATTGAATCTCTAGCTCCTCAAGCAGACCTTTCTTGTCGATTTTCTCCTCTACTTCTTCTACAAAGTCCTCTGTGACTCTCTCTAATTCCTTATCCTCTATTCTTGAGATGTTCTTCTTACAGAATTTGAGGATACACTCATCTACAATATCTATTTTCATGCACATCCCTTCATTAAGAGGATGATGCATAACACCTGTCATGTTGAACTCAACCTTCTCATCTCTAATCCTGAGAACCAATTTGCCATTATGCACATCTACCAATGCATGTACGGTATTGAGGAATGGTCTTCCATAAATTAGTGGACAGTTCTTGTCCTCAGAGAAATTTAGAAAGTCAACTGGAAAGATGAATTTGTCAATCTTCACTAGGACATCCTCAACCACACCATATAGTTTCTTAATTGTTTGGTCCGCCAATTGGAGAAGCATAGAAGTTGGCTTAACCTCACACAAACCTAGTTTTTGGAATGTAGACAAAGGCATCAAGTTGATACTTGTGCCTAAATCACATAGACATTTTGGAAACTTGGTTTCACCAATGAAATAGGGAATTGTAAAACTCCCCGGATCTTTTAGCTTTGTCAAAAGATTTTTTGAGATAAGAGAGCTACAATCAGCCATGAGTGTAATCGTCTCTCCATCTTCCCATTTCCTCTTCTTAGTGACGAGTTCCTTTAGAAACTTGGCATAGTGTGGTACTTGATCTAGCATCTCTAGGAAAGATATGCTAATCTGAACGTTCTTCATTTTCTCCATGAAACGGAGAAATTTTTCATCCATCCCTGACTTTCTCTTTACCCTCTGAGGATAAGGAAGAATCAGGACCAATGGTGGAGGTGGTACGTAAATTTCTTCTTCCTCCGCAACTTCTTCTTGCGGGACCTTTTCCTTTAGAACTTCCTCCTTGTTATCTTTTTCTGGACTTTCCACATCAATAGGTTTAGCATTTTCTTGGTATTTTTGAGAAGCTAATTCCTTGCCACTTCTTAAGGTGATGGCATTAACTTGGCCACGAGGAATTTCCTCAGTAGAACTTGGGAGAGAGCCAGATGCTCTATGTGTATTTATCTTAGCAATTTCCCCAAGTTGTACTTCTATGTTATGCATGGCAGTTGCTTGACCTTTAAGAAATTGCTCTAAATTATTCTGCCTCGCTTCTTGGGCTGCTAATGCCTTCAAGATTTGACTTTGGTTGTTGGATGAATCTCCAGTTTGTTGGATGAATTTCTCAACCTTGTCAAATCTATCCTCAAGTGCTAACATTCTTTCCACTAAGAACCCACGTGGTTGAAAACCAGGTGGAGGTCCTTGTTGTGAGACACGTACCATACTATCATCGTTGTTTCTCTCTTTCCATGAGAAGTTAGGATGGTTTCTCCAACCAGGATTGTATGTAGAGGAATATGGGTTATTTAACATTCGGTTTCTTCCTTGTCCTTGACCACTCACAAAGTTGACCTGCTCTGTAGATTGGCTCATCATTGCACATTGACTAATCTCGTGGCCAGAGTTACCACAAGCTTCGAAATGCTGTTGTAAGGCAACAACATCAACTTTGTTTAATCTCAAATCGCGCAATTGCTTTGCCAACAAGTCTAATTGTTCTTGAAAAGATGAAGAAGAATCTAAGTCTATTATTCATCTTCTCTCACTTTGCTCAGTTACCTCCCTTAACTCTTTAATGGGTTGTTTTTCCTCTCATTCGTAATTATCCTGTTTGTTGTTGCCAGCTCTTCCAGAATATGTTGGGCTTCAGCCATTTCCTTTCTCAGGAAATTTCCATTGGAAGCTGAGTCAACAGTTCCCATTGTTGATGGCGATAGGCTAAAATAAAATGTCTTAAGCAGAGACTCCTCAGACAAACCATGGTGCGGGCATTTTCGTTGCAACTCCTTAAATCTCTCCCAAGTTTCACTCAAAGACTCTCCTTCATATTGTTCGAAGTTTGTAATCTCCTTGACGAGTTTGTTAGTCTTTGAGTAGGGAAAATATTTATCTATGAAAGCATTTGCTAATTGCTCCCATGTGATTATTGGAGTACCCTTAAGTTGCTTATACCAAAGTTTAGCCTTATCCCGTAACGTGTATGGAAACATTCTAATCTTAACAGCATCATCAGTCGCTCCAGGATACTTAAAATTATTAGCTAAATCCATGAAGTTCCTCAGGTGTTCTTTGGGATCTTCATTAGGCAAACCAATGAACTAACCTGAAGCTTGAAGTATATGAATCACGGCTGGCTTAATTTCAAAGTGGTTAGCTTCGACAGCTGGCCGTTGGATTTGAGTTTTTGCTCCTTCGTAAGTTGGTCTCCCATGGTCCATTAGAGAATGTCTAGGGGTATGAACTTCATCCCCTTGACCTTCTTGCCTTTGATCCATTCTTTCTTTTTCTCTTCTCTCCCTATATAAAGACCTTTCTAACTGCGTTATTTCTTCATCAATCTCCAATGGAGAAAATTAAACGAAAAATCAAGAAAAATAAAAAAAATAAAAGATAATATACTAATATATATATATATATATTGATCCGAGTTTGTAAACCGAATTGAGAGTCTAAGATCTCAATCCCCGGCAATGGTGCCAACTTATTCAGTATTTAGATTGTGCTAATAGCATTGTGAACTGCCTACCGTAGTTCTGCATAGAAATGGACGATCGGTCATTAATTTTTGACTGACTGGCATGTGCCAGAAGTGGGTGGCATGCACCAACCCTAGCGTAGAACAAATAAACCTGGTGCGCACCAACAAAGGTGGCGTGCGTGCCAGTTCAGCACCTGGCGTGTGCAAAGACTTAACGACCAATAAACCTGGTGCGCACCAACAAAGGTGGCGTGCGTGCCAGTTCAGCAGCAGGATTATAGTTGCTTGCAAATAAGAGTAAGTATGGTTGTCAAACCACAGAGATTCAGTTGTTAGGCCTACTCTAAGGTTTACTTACTTAACTAGGATCAGATTATGAAGTTTGTTGTTGAACACTTGTGATCTAAACTCTAAAGATTGGAAATAAAGATGATAATAACAAACTCAAGCAAAGGTTGTTTATAAAACAGAATACTAATAATTTATAAGCTAAAAGAGAGCAAGGTGCCTAAACTAACAACATAACCAAGATAAAGAGAGGTCTGAGTGTATGTGATGTGGTCCGAGTGAATTGAAGGCAACCTCAACCACACTTTCGTTCACGATGAGTTTAAATTGCTACTTAACCTAGTTTAGAAGATCGGATATGTTCTTCCGACCCCACCAACCAACTAAACCAAGTTAAGCATCAATTATAAGCTTTACTCCAAGGACAATCAGTAGGTTACCAAGGAGATTTCTCTCCTAGCAAGAGTACTAATCATCGAATCAACCTATCCATCAATTCTATCTCCTTCTGGTCTCAAGTTTTGACTAGCTACTAAGGCTCGATGATCAAGCAAGTCTAAGCAATATGATCAAGCACGTTGATAAGAACACATACAACATACATAACTCTTATCAAGGGCTACATCAAAAGTAACTAGGCACCAAACTTATACAACTACTCAAACATACTTATATTCAACATAATAAACATGAACATAGACAAAAGAGAGAAAGGAAAATGAAACTTATCAAGGTTCCAAGCTCCACTCTTCAAGTCCAAGTTCTTCTAAGTAAAAAGAACTATTTACATCTGGTTTTTGTGGACACAAATTCGTTTCTTTATCACCAATGTGCCACCCTTCAGTTTTAAGACAAAAACTACCTAATATACTAAACAATTAATGGAATAGTAAACTAAATATCTAATCTAACTTATCTAACCTAAAAATATCTCTAAAGTGCCTGCCAACATTGTCTCCTTGCCTTCACAAAGCCTAAGCCGCCTTAGTCACTTCATGCATTTGTTTGTCCAATACTCAACTTTTATTTCACTTCTGTCCGTCTGGTCTGGTGTACGCCAAGTGCACCTAGCATGCGCCAGCCTTCACGATTTTGCTTCACTGAGTAGAAATAGTCATTTGAGTGATCTGTCATTCTTACTATGGCTACGTGGCGTGCGCCAAAGAGCTTGGCGTGTGCCGGAAGTCTGCTTCGTGACTTCCTTCTTGTCCGACTTTGTGCGTGCACTCGATCATCCATCACCTCTCTTCGAATAGGCTCCTAAAAATAAGCAAACTTAATGAAAAATGATAAAATCAACATAAAGACACAAAGAAGGAAAACTAACAATAAGACAACTAAAACATAACTAAATCAACCTAAAAACACTAAGAACGAAACACTAAAGGAGTATGAATAATGAGTGTTTTTGACACTCATCATTGACCACTAATAGTCAGAGTCATAAAGCAATGGAGGATGCCTAGATATGGTTCTCTAATTAGCGCATTAGGCACCCTTCCCGACTCGTATCTCTCTAATCTTGTGATCTCATGCCATGCCCGATGGGCCTGACTAGTGGGAGAGAAGTTTAATATACTTGGTCCAGCCTTAAGGCTGAAAAGGTCATTGAACTCAATCTCATCCATGCTAAAATATGTGTAAAATACATGTGTAGTAAATGATCGCCTATTAGTTGCAACCTGCAATGTGCAATAGAACTCTAACACTAATTATTGCCTAGTCATAATCTCTCTGTTCTCGAAATACCTCCATCCTAGTTTCCTAAAAGCTCACCTTAATTGTCTATCTACCCCTAGTTTCTGCATATCTTCCCAATCAATCATAAAATGACTAAGGACATTAAGGCGAGAAAATTTTTGATACCTCTCTCCCTCCCAATTGTGAAAGATTGGGAAGGGAGCATTATAGCATCCACGGATGTCTGAGAGTGGAGAACCTGGTGAAGAAGGCGAAGGGTTTCTTTGGCGCTTCCTCCTATCTCCGTGATGCATGTGATAACATGCATTCATTTGGTCCTAGTTTGTTAAGTTTTCGTCATGTTTTAGGAAATATTTAGTTGAGTCTTGTCTATATTTTGTTTAATTTGGTTTGTTTTGTCAAGGAGAAGATTATCTATTGCTTTTATGTGTTTTGTAGGTGTTTCAGAGCATTCGAGTACTTGGAGCAAAGATTGGTGGACTTGTGAAATGAGTTGGACAATGAGTAGAAGCTTGAAGGCAAGAGAACAAAGAGGGGCAGAATGCAAGGCCAGCGAACGCTGGCCACCCAGTGTTTGCTGGGCTAGCTTGAGGAAGAGAAGCGAGAAGAGGAAAATGAGCAAAGAGGGACAGTAGCTAACCCCAGCGTACGCTGGCTTCCCAGCGTACGCTGGCCTCATCCGAGCCAGAAGAAGAGAAAGAGGCAAGAAGGGGCAGAATGCAACCCCAGCGTGCGCTGGTTTCCCAACATACGCTGGCCCCCGATAGAGAGCTTAAAGAAATACCTCACCAAACTTCCCACTTGACTTGGTCTATTGCTTGGGTGGCAAGCACTCATGGGAGGGGATACGAGGGGGAGTAGGCTGCCATTGTAATAAAAACTTGGAGGAGGAGAAAAAGATCATCAAGAGCTTAGAATAGAAACTTCCAAGCTAGAACTTGATTTTTTTAGATTTCATTTTATGTTCTTGTGTTGTTCTTAAGAGTTCCATAACAACTTTGGATTTGGTTTCATCAAGGTATTTTCCTTTGCTTGGTTCTTAAGATTATTTCTTTTGTTGAAGTTCTTATTTATTTCCAATTCAATGAATGCTTTTTCGACGATCAAGGATGACAACTTGGTTTAGATCATATCTTTCATACGCTTATCTCAACTTGATATTGTTAATGAATCTAGGCCTGACAAACTTAGGTTCGTGGTGATATCGAGTTTGTAGTTTAGAAGTGTCGTTAAAAGATTAAGATTGACAACCTTGAGATTTTGCGATATCATTGGTAGTAATAGTGTTAGATCATCAACCCAACGATCCGTTTGCTTAGCTTAAGATCTAGGAACGCATAAACTAGTACTTGATGAACAACTTTCATCTGCTATTCTCTGTGGAGACGATCCTACTTATCACGATATTACTTGTGCAATCGTGTAATTCTTGCACGCATAATTGATCCTAGTTGGACACACATCAAGTTTTTGGCACCGTTGCCGGGGAATTTTGAGTTTGAAAGTTGTTTTCGTTAATATTGGAACTAGTGTTCTTAATTTTGAGACTAAGCTTTGTTACTTGTTTCATTGTTACTTGTTGCATTTAATCTTCTCTATTGAGTGTTATAGTACCTTACAAGTACAGGAGGTGAATGCCAAATACTCGTCGTGAGAACCAACCTCTTCTTGAGCAAGATTCGGAGATTGAGCGAACTATTTAACGAATCAGGAGACGAAACTTACATAGAGAAGAGATGGGTGATCGACAAGTAGTTCCTGCCGCCATGAGACACAAGTCACACCCAAGGCTTGTTGACCTTTGATCAAGCATTGAGTATCCAACCGTGGAGGCGAATAATTTTGAGATCAAGAGCAACCTCCTTTCAATGGTTGAAAAAGACCAATTTGGAGGTTATCCCTCAGAAAATCCAACAAAGCACATCCAAAACTTCGAGGATCATTGTTCGACAGTGAAGTACAATGGTGTCACACCAGATGCCATCAAGCTTCAACTATTTAAGTATAGCTTGAAAGATGATGCTAGGGAGTGGGTAGATTCATTTCCAGCCGGCACCTTCATAACATGGGATGAGCTTGCCGACAAGTTCTTGGAAAAGCATTATCCTTCAGGTAAAATCAGTCAACTATGTAATAAGATTTCTCAATTTAAACAGCTAGGTGGTGAATCGTTCCACGAGGCTTGGTATTGCTTCAAGAGACTACTTCGCGAATGCCCACATCATCAGATACCTTAATGGATGCTTATCCAAACGTTTTACAATGGATGTGAGCCATAAATTCGAGTCAGCCTAGATGCAGTGGCTGGAGGAGATCTAACAAACAAGTCAAAAGCTGATGGTTTCCAAATAATTGAAGCCATGGCAACTAACAACCACGATTGGGGAGATCAAACCGAGAGAAGAAGAGTTGCTAGTGTACAAGACAATGATGAGGTAAATGCTTTGAAATCACAAGTTACAACACTTACACAACTAGTGCAAGGATCAATGTCATTGCAAGCAACTTCATCTTCTTAGGTTTGCGAAATTTGTACTGGATTGCATAGCACAGATAGTTGTTCATTAATTGCTGAGCCTGTCAATTTTGTGGGTAATACTAATAGGAATAATGATCCATATTCCAATACGTATAACCCGGGTTGGAGAAACCACCCAAATTTTTCATGGAAGAACAATGTAAGACAACATGTACCTCAACATCTGAGACCATCTTACGGAGGTGGGAATATACAAGGTCCTCCACCTCAGCAATTTCAACCATATCAACAAGGTGGCTACAAGATTGATGAGGAGAGGATGAGTTGTGCAAGCAAGTGTTGAGCCATGAAGCGACAATTCACAATCTTGAAATACAGATCAGCCAACTGGCATCACAACTCAACACAAGACCACCTGGAACTCTTCCGAGCAATACCAAAGCTCCTCCCACCAAACAAGAGCATTGCAAGGCAATAACAACTAGAAGTGGTATGGACTTGGGAAAGAATGTGGTGAAGACTCAAGTAAACCCTCCACCAAGGAAGACAGTTGTAAAAGAAGAAGACGAGCTTCAAGTTACCCTTAACACTAGAGAAGAAGACAAGACATTAGACAAAGCAGTCAAGCTCAAGTCAACACCTGAAAAAGAAGGGTACAGAAGTGAACCCCCGCGTGCGCTGGATAACCAGTGTTCGCTAGGCTTATCCAAGAAAGAAGACCATTCGGGAAGTAGCCAAGGGTAGCATACACTGGCAACCCAGCACCCGTTGGGGGTGTAATCTGAAGGAAAAGAAGAAAAGAGGCAGTCCGAGAAGAAAGAAGAAAGAAAGTACCCTCCACCACCATTTCCTCAAAAATTGATCAAGCAAGTTTCACACACGAGTTATCAGAAGTTCTTAGAGCTTTTCAAAAAACTCCATATCAATATCCCGCTCTTTGATGCATTAGAGCAAATGCCAACATATCAGAAGTAGATCAAAGAATTCATTTCAAAGAAGAAGAATATTGATGATTTGAAGATTATCCCATTAACTAGAGAATGCAGTGAAGTGTTGAATCACGATCTTCCTCAGAAAATGAAGGATCTCGGTAGCTTCACCATTCCATGCACTATTGGAGGACAAATATTCAAGAAGATATTGATTGATCTTGGCTCTAGCATCAACCTCATGCTATTTTTAGTATTTCAAAAGCTTGGATTGGGAGATATTCAACCAGCATCAATAGTCCTTCAACTTGTAGATAGATCAATGGTTATGCCAATGGGGATTGTAGAGAATGTGCTAGTTAAGGTGGACACCTTAATCTTTCCAGTCGACTTTGTTGTCATGGAAATGGAAGAAGATCATGATATGCCACTCCTCCTTGGTCGTCCATTCCTGGCCACTGATGTAGAAAAGGGAGAATTATGGTTCAAGAATCGTGATGATAAGGTCATTCTCAATGTGTTCGAAGCAGCTAAGCACCCTGCCATAAAAGATGATTGCCACAAAATCGATGTTATTGATGAACTGGTAATTCAGTATAATGAAGAAGAGCATGACACAAGTCAACCAACAGCAATGCAAGAAATTGAAAAGGAGGTGGAAGGCCCCGATATTGAAGAACAAGTGTCATCTAATACAAACAATATAACATGGCCCAGGTTGTCACTAAAAATGGAGTGTGAACCACCACCAGGACACTTGAGGTATACTTGTTTGAGTAGTGATATTAAATTGCCTAATATTATATCTACATATCCTACTACCAAGCAGGTGGAACAACTACCAAGAGTTTGAATGCGAAATGGTGACACTAAATTGGTCCCTGAAGTGAACAAAGAAGACTTGGAGGGAAACCTGACCTATCACATTGATTTACACAGATCACAGGTGGAACTCAAAGACCCAGATCCTCAGTAATTGGTCCTGACCATCAAGGTAACAACGTTAACTTAGAACTATATTCTTCTTTCAATTCTCTTTTGAATTTTTCGAGTCACTTGTCCGAGTTTCCCTGAGTTTGTGGGTTTCTAGGGGAATGTATATATGGTTACCCTCGAAAAATAAGTAATGTGTGTTAATTATGTAGATCAAGAGCTTGTGTGGGAGCAAAAACATGAATAGGCTGAACCCAGCGTACGCTGGCTTACCAGCGTATGCTGGCCTTCGGGAAAATAGACCTAAAACCCTGACTTTTCTCCCCTCTTCCTCCTAACTTTTCCCTCATTCAAACTTATTCAAATCCCTCCAACTCCCTCCAAAGAAAAGATTTTACCCTAATCTGACTTTGTTTTGCAGGATTTGAGTTCGTTTGTCAATGGATTTACGAATCAATGATTGGGCTTTGATCTTCTCACAGAGGCTTTCAATTCGATCTAACATTCACAACTGTGAAGTATCAAACTTTCTATGGCACCCAAGGCCTCATCCGCTCGTGCATCTAAGCGACAACGTACAACAACTACTGAAGCAGGTTCCTCCTCTCAATCCCATCAACCTGGTGACATGGCAGAAAGGTATGGTGCACCTTTTCCAATCTTCAACGATTGGGAGGGTGACAGGTATACTAAGTTTAAGAATTGCTCTATTTTTGGTCATTGGGTAATTGATTGGGAATGTATGCTATGTTTGGAATTGAACATGAAGTGCGTGAAGCATTAGATTGCATAGGTTGGACAAGAGTTTCGGGATTATCTTTTGACATTGACCCTCAAGTTGTGTTAGAATTTTTCTGTACGGTCATTGTCGAGAGTGATTCATCCTAATTTACTACGCATCTTTATGGTAAACCTGTCACCATAGTTAGCGACCTCCTCACGAAAGTACTAGAACTTAAGGATGGGGACAAGAAAGTGGACTTTAATTCTAAGGATACTATAACTGTCCATAGTACGTGGCAAAATCTGACTGGCTTTCCTCGATTTACGGCACAAGCCCCATC
>SOPF01016441.1:37963-51286 GCA_012979155.1 Hypericum perforatum
AATTCATCAAATGGGAGGACCGCAAATCAGTTCAAGACCAACTTCGTGACGGCGATGAGGCACCAAGACCAGAATACCAGGAAGACATCAACAATCTCTCTAAGCGTATTGATTACCTGGAAAGCAAAATAGAGACATTGACGGAGCACATAGATGAACTGAAGTACCAAGTGGAGACCTTGGCACATGAACAATCAGAGCACTAGGAGCAGTACCATGCAGACCAAGAAGATCTTCGCGATCAACTTGCAGCTCGCAATGCAAAAGATGCAGCTAACTGAGAATGGCTCTACAACAACCGCCAACCACCTCCGAAACAATGATTACAGGCTCCTTCTTCTCCTTAGTCTTGTCTAGTTTTTATTTCTACTTGTCATGTAATGTTTGTTTTTATCTTTTGATATGAATGTTTTTCTTCACATATTGAGGACAATGTGTCTTCTAAGTGTGGGGGTGTTTTGTGTGTTTTGTGTGTGTGCTTATGTTGCATTATTTGTGTTGATCTTGCTGTGTCTATCTCTCTTTTTACTTTGTTTGCTATTTTGCATGTGATCGAGTCTATTTGAGTGTGTTTTATGTTTTTGATTGAAATCTGTAGAGTCTGTTGCATATGATGAAAAATTCTCAGAAATTTTGAACTTTCTGTCATAGGAAAAACTCCATATCATGCATTCAACACTCTTGAGCAAAGTGAATTCTTAAGACGCAAGCAATTATATCCTCAATTATTTAGACTAGTCGTTACACCCGGTAGACTAGACTAGTGAATTAACGAGTAACCTTATGAGATCTTTAAGCCGATGGCGAGGACAACCAGTTCTCATTTTATTCATGAGGTGTGTGCATGGTTTGAGCTATGGGAGTGTTAGAAGGATTACCTAGCATAGCTCAATGAGGTAGAGAGTGTCGAGGATCATTTTGTCATAAGCCTAGAGCCTTAGAGCCAAAATCCCGATATTATCCTGTGTATAACACCCATCGAGCCTGAGCTTAATTGTCGAATTATTAGTTAAAACCTGTAAGCCAATTCTCATCATCCCACCTACCTTTAACTACTTAATCCGAGGGATTAAGATATTTTTGGGGAATGTTTTGTAAGGGTTTATCTAGTAGTATAGCTTGGGGAGATTTCTTGTACATACTTTGGGATGAAAATGGGTAGAATTGAAGCCAATGACCAAAAGTCAGGATAAGTTGCTAAGTAATTGTGCAAAAAAAAAATTGGGAAAGAAAAACAAGAGAAACAAGAGAAAGAAAGAAAAAATGAAAAGAAATTCTCTTGAGGAAAGTGAAAAAAAAGTGAAAAGAAGAAATCAAAGAAAAAGTGGAAAGTAGGAAAGAAAAAAAGGCACAAGTAAATGTGAGCAACTTATCTTGTACTTCTGCTTCTTTAGGATGTGGGTAAATGGGGTTGAGTGTATATGCATAATAAGGTGAGGTGTGTAGTATAGTCGAGAGTTAGCTTTCTATATAACCCTCGGATTAAGTGGATTTGACATCACCACTATACTTGTATCTTCCCACCTTTACCTTTAGCCCCAGTACAACCCAATAAAAACCCCTCCTATGGCATAATCTACTTTGTTTCGAGTGTGCTTTAGTATGATCTTTAACACTTTTAGACCTTGAATGTGTACACGAGAGTAGGATAGTTGACCACCATACACTTGTGAGATTAAATTAATCCTATCCTACGAGTGGTTAGCTCTCTAGTCCGGAATACTAGGTGTGAAAACTTGGTTAAATGATTGAGGGTATAATTACCTATGGATTATGCATTCATAATGCTCAAGGGTGTGATGTGTGTGATTGCGAGGATGATTTTATGATGGATGTTTGAATTCTGAGAGGTTGGTTTTCTGATGCACTTTGCTTGGGGAGAAGCAAAGAAGTAAGTGTGGGGGTATGATGCATGTGATAACATGCATTCATTTGGTCCTAGTTTGTTAAGTTTTCATCCTGTTTTAGGAAATGTTTAGTTGAGTCTTGTCTATATTTTGTTTAATTTGGTTTGTTTTATCAAGGAGAAGATTATCTGTTGCTTTTGTGTGTTTTGTAGGTGTTTCGGAGCATTCGAGGACTTGGAGCAAAGATCGGTGGACTTGTGCAATGAGTTGGGCAATGAGTAGAAGCATAAAGGCAAGAGAACAAAGAGGGGTAAAATACAAGGCCAGCGAACACTGGCCACCCAGTGTTCACTGGGCTAGCTTGAGGAAGAGAAGTGAGAAGAGGAAAATGAGCAAAGAGGGACAGTAGCTAACCCCAGCGTATGCTGGCTACCAGTGTACGCTGGCCTCATCCGAGCCTGAAGAAGAGAAAGAGGCAAGAAAGGGCAGAATGCAACCCTAGCTTGTGCTGGCTTCCCAGCGTACGCTGGCCCCCAACAGAGAGCTTAAAGAAATACCTCACCAAACTTCCCACTTGACTTGGTCTATTGCTTGGGTGGCAAGCACTCACGGGAGAGGACAAGAGGGGGAGTAGGCTGCCATTGTAACAAAAACTTGGAGGAGGAGAAGAAGATCATCAAGAGCTTAGAATAGAAACCTCCAAGCTAGAACTTGATTTTTTTAGATTTCATTTTATGTTCTTGTGTTGTTCTTAAGAGTTCCATAACAACTTTGGATTTGGTTTCATCAAGGTATTTTCCTTTGCTTGGTTCTTAAGATTATTTCTTTTGTTGAAGTTCTTATTTATTTCCAATTCAATGAATGCTTTTTCGATGATCAAGGATGACAACTTGGTTTAGATCATAGCTTTCATACGCTTATCTCAACTTGATATTGTTAATGAATCTAGGCCTGACAAACTTAGGTTCGTGGTGATATCGAGTTTGTAGTTTAGAAGTATCATTAAAAGATTGAGATTGACAACCTTGAGATTTTGCGACATCATTGGTAGTAAATAGTGTTAGATCATCAACCCAACGATCCGTTCGCTTAGCTTAAGATCTAGGAATGCATAAACTGGTACTTGACGAACAACTTTCATCTACTATTCCCTGTGGAGACAATCCTACTTATCATGATATTACTTGTGCAATCGTGTAATTCTTGCACGCATAATTGATCCTAGCTGGACACGCATCACTCCGCATGGAATCCGGCTAGATCCTGTAGCATCCACCATTGCAAACTTTGTTTCGGACCTTGGGAAGTGTAGGTAAATGGTTTAGGAGTGTTGGGCTCATGAAATTTGGAAGTTTCAGAAGGTGGGAATTTTTGGAATTTGAAAATTTATGAAGAAACTCGACTGCCCAAGAGCTTTATAGTTGATTTTGCCCAAACCTGGCGTATGCCAAGTCCGTTGGTGTGCGCCAGCTTCCTCCTTTTGCACAACTCTAGCGTGCGCTAGAACCTCCGTGTTCACAAGATATGGCATGCGCCATATGTACACTTCTCAAAAACTTAACACCTAGGATATAAACACTAAAACTAATATAATAAACATAAGAAAAAGACTTCTAATCTAATGTTTTTGGCTTTTATGTACGCTGCGTTCCTGAAAAGCTTAAAAATCAGACGTCCCATCTGCATGGTGATTAGAGTGGTTTTCCGCATTGTGAAACACTTCCAACCATCGTCGCAATATAGTTTATGAAGTAGGATGTCGTTCCCACGAGGATCGAGTTTGTGCCTTACTCGGCTTACTAGCTATGTTTTAGGAACTTGAAGACTTTGGATTGAATGGTTTGGTTTTGGTAACTAACACACTAACATGCACCAAGAAATCAACACAAGAACAACAATAACACAAATACAAAGACAAGCAAATTAAACTAAAGTGAGTAAGATACCATCGAGCACCTAAGCTAGCTAAATGATTCGAGGGGTTTATTATGTTCGTATTATGATCTGAGTGTTTCATTAGCAACAAATATATACTTTCGTGCTAGATTTATCTAAATTGAACATTAGCAAAACTTAAACCAATTATATGTTCTTTCGACCCCCCTAATCGATCTAAACCAAGCCAAGAATATATTGTAAGTATCATTCAGTGGACAATTAATTACTTTAAGTAGATTTCTCATTCATTAAGCAATTAATTATCTAGTTAATCTTTTCATTAATTCCATCTCCTTTCGGTCTCAAGTTTTAACTAAGATCATAATCATGGTTATTCACAAAGAGTTTATCACAGCCAACTAGTCTAAACCATTGTCAAAGGCAAGAGCTAATAATGATCATAATCTATGTGAAACCATAATTAAGCTTTAAGTTCATTAACTAGAACATAAATCTATTAGTTTTTAACCCCTCGAATTAGTTGATTACATGTTAGTTTCTAGGCATCAAACCCACTTAATATACTACTCACACATATTTACAAGTACAAAGCATGAACAAATGAAGAGTTTTAAGAGAAAAGAAGTTATGTTACAAGTCCAAGCCTTGGCTTGGTTTTTGCCTTGATGATCTTCTCCTTCTTTCTCTTCTTTTTCTCTTCCTCTCCTCCTCTTTTGCTCACGGTTTGCTCCTCCCTTTTTCTTCTTTTCTTTTTCCTCATTTGGTCCGTGAGTGCCTAAGGGAGTTAATGGAATAATGTCATTTTGTCTAAATTTATTACAAGCCAAAGTTGAAAGAAAATAAAACTAATACTTTAACTAATATCCTAACAACTAAACTAAAGATGTTTGCCATCCAATACAAGAAGTTAAGGTAAGTGTCATCCAAATATCTCAATGTTTGCCACCATTTTGGCAAGAAAACGTGGGAGTGGATGCCTTGTCATCCTTAGTCATGCATATGTCATGCAAGTTGGAGCCCTCCATGCTCACTATTGCAATCACATCTTTCTTTCTTGCAATTCGGACCACTTAGACTCTAAACCGAAAGATGTTCTTCTGATAGATTATAGCTAAGGATGTCTTCTTTTCAATGCCGCTGACAGCGCCTCAATCCGACTTTGTATGAGGAAGTTATGAATTTTATCGTGCAAGAGGTCTGGCTCGGCAAACTACATGGTTAGCCTCGGAAATAATTGGTGCATTTAGTTTGTCAACGCCATTTTGCTCGCAACCTTGTGATCTTGATCATGCATCATTAAATCATCATCCATGAAGCTCCTAAACATAAATAAAACATAAGAAAAATGAATGAACACGATAAAAGATCATAATGTACATTTATGAGACATATAAAAAAAATACACTAAAACAATTAATTACAAAGCTAAACCTATACTAAAACGTACACAAATAATGAGTGGTTTTGACACTCATCACATGGGTCAAAAGTGCAACTTGGACATTTGCAATTCACATAACTCACGAATGGCATACCACAACGAACTACCTCTTCGTGCAACCTTTTCGGCTTTAAGCCTAATAGGGTCACTACGTAGTAGCACAGTACGCTCATTTTGTGAGTTAGTGCTATTCTTGCTACATTTCCTGTCATGTTCTAATTTTCTGCACCTTGGACAAAATTCAAATCTCTGCATCCTCCTCTTGAAGGCACTCTTTGATGTTCCTCTACAGTGTCTCAAGAAATTTTCTTCTCGTCTTTCAATTCTCAAGGTCTCTTTGATGTAAATCGGGATCTTCCTAGTAACTAAGACACTGACTAGACGAATATACTTAGTACAAAACATCCTGTTCTTTATTCTCTGTAGGTAAAAGAGCCTTACTTTGTTTCAAAAGGTCAAACACTGGACGGCATATTAATCGATTGCACCTCCGCATCTCGATTAATATCGCCCCCTCCAATGTAAATTTTGCATCATTGGCAGTTGACTCGAAAGACTATCCTATCGCTATTTTTCAAATCAAGTGCTCTGAAAGGGAACACTTTAACAATTTGTTAAGGACCGCTCCACTTCTGCAGGAAGACTCTTATTCGCGAGTTATAGAGAAGAACATGCTGCCCCTCCTTAAAATCTGTCTTGATGATAAGGGCATCATGTCTTCTTTTGGTCCTTTCTTTGTAAAGCCTTGAGCTTTCGAATGCCAAGTCCCGCATTTCATCCAACTCTTCAAGTTAGAGGATGTTGTATTCTCCAGCCATTTTGTAATAATAATTAGAAGTTTTAATGGCCCAGAATGCACGATGCTCAAGCTCTACAGGAAGATGGCACGCTTTGCCATAAACAAGCCTATATTGCGACATTCCTATAGGTGTCCTAAATGCCGTGCGATAAGCCCATAAGGCATCATCGAGCTTGTTCGACCAATCCTTCCTTACTGTTGCAACCATCTTTTCCAAGATTTTCTTGAGCTCTTGATTTGATAGCTCAACTTGTCTGCTAGTTTGGGGATGATAAGGTGTTGCCACCTTGTGTGTCACCCCATATCTCTTAAGCAGAACTTCAAATTGTTTGTTGCAGAAATATGACCCACCATCGCTGATTATTGCTCGTGATACCCCAAATCTCGAAAAGAGCTTCTTCAGAAATTGAATAACTACTCTAGCATCATTTGTTGGTGATGCCAAAGCTTCTACCCACTTTGAAATGTAGTTTACTCCTACCAAGTTATACTTGTTGACATATGATGTTGGGAAAGGACCCATGAAGTCCAATCCCCAAACATCAAAGAGCTCAATCTCTAAAATTCTAGATAATAGCATCTTATTCCTCTTTGAAATATTTCCCATTCTTTGGCAGCGGTCACACTGTTCAACATAACTACGTGCATCCTTGAAGATGAAAGGCCAATAGAAACTACATTCGAAGACTCGAGATGCAGTTTTTGAAGCTCTATAATGATCTGACTAGGGAATGTTATGGCATTGCTCTAAAATATTTGCTACTTCCTAACTAGCAATGTAACATCAAAGAACCCCATCACTACACCTCTAGAAAAGGTAAGGATCATCCCAAACATACATCCGAACATCCCGTAGAAATTTCTTTCTTTGGGGATAACTCAGATCTGTCGGAATAATTCCTCCAACTAAAAAGTTGGCATAATCTGCATACTAGGGAGCTTTTACTCTATTCATTGTCATAAGAGTTTCATCCAGAAACTTTTCTTATATATTTCCTTCAATCTCCATCCCGTCACTTTTCTCTAGATCAGCAACAATGTTTTTCGCTCTTTTCTTGTCCTTAATGGACAAGTCAAATTGATCTAGCACCTCTAGAAAAGAGACGCTAATCTGAACATTCTTCATTTTCTCTATGAAATAGAGAAATTTTTCATCCATTCCTGACTTTTGCTTAACCCTATGAGGATAAGGCAGAATAGGGACCATTGGTGGTGGTGGTATGTAAACTTCTTCTTCCTCCATAACTTCTTCATACGGGACCTTTTCCTTCAGAACTTCTTCCTCCGTATCCTTGTTTAGACTTTCCACAATATTCTCCTTAGCCTTCTCTTTGACTTTTTGAGAAGCTAATTCCTTGCCACTTCTTAAGATGATTGCATTAACTTGGCCTCGAGGATTTACTTCAGTAGAACTTGGGAGAGAGCCAGATGCTCTATGTGCATTTTTCTTTGCAATTTTCCCAAGTTGTACTTCCATGTTACGCATGGTAGTAGCTTGCCCTTTAAGAAACTATTCTAAATTATTCTGCCTTGCTTCCTGAGGGTAGCTAATGCCTTCAAGATTTGACTTTGGTTGTTGGATGAGTCTCCAGTTTGTCGGATGAACTTCTCAACCTTGTCAAATCTTTCCTCAAGTGCTACCATTCTTTCTCCCAAGAATCCACGTGGTTGAAAACCAGGTGGTCCTTGTTGTGAGATGCGTAAAGGCATTCCTTTATCAGGAATGATTGCCATATTGTCATCATTGTTTCTATCTTTCCATGAAAAGTTAGGGTGGTTTCTCCAACCAGGATTGTATGTAGAGGAATATGGATTGTTTACCATTCAATTTCCTCCTGGTTCTTGACCACTCACAAAGTTGACCTGCTCTGTAGATTGGCTCATCATCGTACATTGACTAATCTCATGGTCAGAGTTGCCACAGGCTTCGCAATGTTGTTGTAAAGTAATAGCATCAACTTTGTTTAGAGTCAATTCACATAATTGTTTTGCCATCAAGTCTAACTGTGCTTGAAAAGATGAGGAAGAATCAAGTTCAATAATTCCTCTTCTCTCACTCTGCTCAGTTACTTCATTTAACTCTCTAATGGTTGTTTCTTTCTCTCATTTGTGATTATCCTGTTTGTTGCTGTCAGCTCTTCCAGAATATAGTTGGCTTCATCCCTTTTCTTTCTCAGGAAGTTTCCAATGGACGCTGAATCAATGTTTCCTATAGTTGTTGGCGACAGACTAAAATAAAAAGTCTTAAGAAGAGACTCCTCAGACAAACCATGGTGCGGGCATTTTCATTGCAATTCCTTAAATCTCCCCCAAGTTTCACTCAAAGACTCTCCTTCATATTGTTCAAAGTTTGTGATATCCTTAACGAGCTTGTTAGTCTTTAAGTAGGGGAAATATTTGTCAAGGAAAGTATTTGCCAATTGCTCCCACGTGGTTATTGGAGTACCCTTAAGTTGCTTATACCATAGCTTAGCCTTATCCCCTTAACGTATAATGAAACATTCTAATCTTAACAGCATCATAAGACGCTCCAGAATACTTAAATTATCAGCTAATTCCATAAAGTTCCCCAGATGTTCACTGGGATCTTCATTAGGTAAACCATAGAACTGACCCGAAGCTTGAAGCATATGAATCATGACCGTCTTAATTTCGAAGTGATTAGCTTCAATAGTTGGCCATTAGATTCTAGTTTTTGCTCCTTCGAATGTCGGTCTCCCATGGACAATTAGAGAATGTCTAGGGGCATGTACTCAAGCCCCTTGACCCTCTTGCCTTTGGTCTATTCTTTCTTTTTCTCGTCTCTCCCTATGCAAGGACCTTTTTAACTGCGTTATTTCTTCTTTAATCTCCAATAGAGAAATATTGGTTGAACGGGTTAATGGCATGCATGTAACTTGTCAAGCAAGACAAGTTACTTGGTCAAGAAGTAAACGAAAAATAACAAAAAATAAAAATAAAAATAAAAATATACTAATATATACTGATCCAAGTTCGTAAACCGAATTGAGAGTCTAAATTCTCGATCCCCGGCAATGGCGCCAATTGACGATTCGTTTTCGTAACTCTAGGTAAAAGTGCTACCGTAATTTTGCTTAATAATGGATGATCAGTCGTTTATAAGGTCTTTCTGGCATATGGGAGATAAGTGGCGTGCGCCACCTCTAGACTAGCTCGAAGCTCTGGCACATGCCAATCATCACCTGGCGCGACCAAAAGCTAACGAACTAACAAACCTGGCGTGCACCAACTAGGGTGACGTGCACCAGTTAAACAGCAGATTGCAGCGAATTGCAATAAGAGTAAGTAGGGTTGTCGATCCATAGAGATTGAGGTGTTAGGCCTACTCTAAGGTTTACATACTTACTAGGATCAGATTATGAAGTTTGTAGTTGAACTTAAGTGATCTAAAGTCTTAAACATCAAGCATCAAGAGCGTAAGAACAAGCATATAGATAGTTTATAACACAAAATAGATTATCAACAACTAAAAAGCTAAAAGCGAGCTAAGTACCTTAAACCAGCAACATAACCATAAGATAAAGAGGGGTCTGAGTGTATGTGATGTGGTCCGAGTGAATCAAAGGCAACCTCAACCACACCTTCATGCAAAATGAGTCTAAATTGTTACTTAACCAAGCATAGAAGGTTAGATATATTTTTTCGACCCCACCAACCAACTAAACTAAATTAAATACCAACTATAAGCTCCACTCTAAGAATAATCAGTAAGTTACCAAGGAGATTTCTCTTCTAGCAAGAGTACTAACCATCAAATCAACCTATCCATCAATTCTATCTCCTTTTGGTCTCAAGTTTTGACTAGCTACTAAGGCTTGGTGATCAAGCAAGTCTAAGCAAGAGGATCAAGCACGTCCATAAGAACACATACATCAACATACACAACTCTCATTAGTGGCTATATCAAAGGCATTAAGGCACAAAACTCAAACAACTACTCACACATATTTATATAAACACAAAGTATTAATCAAAGACAAAGAGTAAAAGGGAGGGAGACTTATCAAGACTCCAAGCTCCCCCTCTTCAAGTCCACGTTCTTCTACAAAAAACTAACTTTTACTTCTGTGTTTTTGTCAAAAGTTCTTCTCTCTCTAGTTTACAAAGAAAAACTAGCATATATACTAAGAAACTAATGGAATAGTAAACTAAATATCTAATCTAACTTATCTACTAAAATATCTAACCTAAAAATATCTAAAAAGAGTCAGCCATTGTCTCCCTTTCCTTCAGAAAGCTCTAAACTGCCCTTGTGAAGTCTTGCCATTTGTTTATCCAACATTCATCTTTATTTTTCTTTTGTCCGTCTGGTCTGGCGTGCACGAGCTTCAAGTGGCGTACGCCAGGTCTTCGCCTTTTCCCTCTTTGAGTGCATCTGGTCGTCTGAATGAATGGTCGTCTGAGTAACGAATACTTGGCGTGCGCCAGCTTCTCGTGATAAGCACTCCTTGGCATCACGACTTCCTTCTCGTCCATACCTTCGCGTGTCTGCTCGAACGTCCTCCACTTCTCCTCAAATATGCTCCTAAAAACAAGCAAACTTAATGAAAAATAATAAACTTAATGTAAACACACAATGAACGAAAACTAACACTAAGACAACTAAAACATAACTAAATCAACCTAAAATACTAAGAACGATCAACTAAAAGGACATGAATAATGAGTGTTTTGACACTCATCAATCTCTTCCTTTTTAAAAAGAGTACTCAATTCTTTAAAAAATTCTTTCTTGAACCTTGCTTTCACAAAACAAAGGAAGAGATATTTTGACATCAAAGGTTTAAAACTAGATGGTTATAGTATGGAAAACAAAACACTTCTTTTTTCATATCACTTTTACTGTGAGGAAATAAAAAAACATATTCTTAATTACTGAATCTATTCTTTATTGTTATGATTCTTAAAGAGCTAAATAAAATTCATATTGCTTTAATTCCTAAGACCACCAATCTTATTGAGATTGGTGATTCTAGACCCATCAAGGTACTTTGGTTAATAAAAAAATATACAAGATAATATTATTATTGCTCACGAAACTATTTACCTCTTCACAATTGATCATTGAAAAAAATGTATCCATGACTATAAGTTAGACTCTAAAAAGCCTATGACTGTTAACTGGTCTTTTTTAGAAAAAAATCATGCTTAAGCTTAATTTCTCTGCTAGGTGGGTTATCATTATTATGAGCTATGTTAATTCTGCCTTTTATAATATGCTCGGTAATGGCAGACGTCTTAAGTGGATCAATTCTTCTCGTGGCATTTCTAGAGGATCCTCTCTCCTTTTTCTTGTTCTAATTTGGGTTTGATGTTTTAGCTCATCATTTCAACCATGCTCAAATTTTTGGCCAGATTCAAGGGTCGGATTCAAGTTACACTACTCTATTATTTCTTACATCTTATTTGTAAATGATACCCTTTTATGTAAGTGGGCTTATTTTAAAGAAGCTAGTGCTTTTAAGAACATCCTTACCTCCTTGGTTATTTGCTCATACGCTACTCAATAGAGGATTGTGGATGCAGATTGTCTTATGGTGCATGATCTCATTGGTAACCATGACTCGATAGTTATTATAAACTTAAATTATTAGTAGGAAAGATTAGAACATGTTTTCCTTTCTTTTCTCATTATATTTTGAACTTCACCTCCAGCTTAACAATAGTGTTGTGAATTGTTTAAGAAAAAAATGTGACTGAACAATCTTTCAGATAACTCGGCGTATATTTTGCCCTGAAAATCTCGGAGCTTATCTTAATAGATTCTTATGGTTAATGTATTTTATTTGTTCTTTCAAAAAAAATTTATGTTATGACCACTCAACAAAAAACCAAATATTATATTTGTTCTTTCGAAAAAGAATTTTTGGTATGACCACTCAACGAAAAACCAAATACAGTTTATATGAAGACGCTACCACCGGAGTTTTAATTTTATGCGATTGAGTTACTAATCTAACTGAATGTTGTTATAATTTGATTAGAATTCAGGCCAACCGATAAATGTTTAAATTTGATAGTAACAATTCGTCACCATTCAGAGTTATGTCCGGTTCAAATTTGATTAATCAATAAGAGTTAATATAATATTTATGGTCCTTTTCAATTTATTTATAAAGTTTTTTTCCCGAATACAAAAATATAATTATATGGAGAAATTTATCTATTTTTCCAAAATCTCACATAAATTAAACCTAAATTAACTGATCTGAATTTGTGGAGGTGCCAATCCAGGCAATGGCCGGTCCAAAGGTAGAGGCGGCCTATAGATTTATTATGGATCAAACGTGTACAGAAGTTGACTGTTTTTAGGCCTAAGAAAAACATGCTGTCTTTTTATATTGGGGAGAAATTCGGTATAGCTTAAGAGGCTTTGCAAGATCATATTTAGGTCAGAATGAACAACTTAAGATCCACCCAATCTTGAAACCAGCTTATGTTGCTGCGATAATAAATAAATTGCAGCTAGCTAGGCATTCAAGGCATATGAAAACATCAATAACTATACTACATCTTATGAATGCACGCATTTTTTATTAATCTCAAGTGTCATAGTCGAACACTGAGAGGCTATTACAAGGGTGTATCTTCCATCGATGTTTTCGTACTTATACATCAAACTAAATCAAACTGATCTAACTGGTTACTCAGAAAATACAATTATCAAGGGACAAAATCCAACAACAATGACAATGAGGAAGAATAAAGAATTGCCTGAAAACTTACAGACCATTGCTCTCCCACTAATATATAAATAGTACAAGATGCAACTTACATTGTTGAAACAACCCGCACAATCCCTGCTAAAGTGCCTCACCGTTTACTTAGAAGCTAGAGAGAGAAAAAATTAAAAGAATCTAACATTCCAAGAAATCAAACCAAAACTCTTTCTTGAAGGTACAAAAAGTCGAGAATCAACAAGGCAAATCAAGCTTCCCAACAACATGAAAACGGGATGAGAAAACGTCACGTGGCAAACTCGATCATGATTAAAAAAATTGTAGAACACAAAAAATGTAACTCCAACCTCAAAACCTGCATCATTTTTGGTGTTCTTCAATCTCTTGAATCGTTGGAGCTCGAGCTAGAACTTGGACCAGAATTTTCCTCATCGTTCGAACTTGCAGATGTTACTTCAACAACCTGTTGCACTTCATGAAAGTCGATAGCATCTGGAATAACATGATGCTCATTGATGAGGCCAACCCCATTTGTGGAATCCACTTCTCCCAGTTCTAGGGTATTACGTTCTTGGTCCTGCAATATATCGGTTTCTATATCTCTTGGTTCGATTTCCTGAACAAAAATAGATTCCA
>SOPF01016443.1:1678-15582 GCA_012979155.1 Hypericum perforatum
GGCTTGTACTTGTAAAATCTTCTACTCTTTTACTTATTGCTCTCTTGTTTTGATCGTGTAAGATAATATGTATGTTGATGTTGTTTGTGTAATATATATGTTCGTTTGTATGTTTATGTTAAGCATGTGTGAGTAGTTAGTTTTGTGGTGTGATGCCTTGATCCTTAAGTAAGCTTGTGGTTAAATGGTTAAAAATGAAATGGATCATGTGCTTGTTAAAGGACTTAATGCTTGTTCTAATTTGATCACCTAAAAACATGATTAAAATCAAGTTTTGAGACCGAAAGGAGATAGAGTTGATCGAAAGTTTAACTTGTTGATCCGTTGCCTCGTGAGATGAAAATCTCACTTAGTGATTGGTTATCCAAAAAGGGTGATGTTTATAGTTGTTGCGTAGTTAGGATTTTATGACTCGTAGGGGCGAAAGCACATCGAGTTCACTTGATCTTAGGTAAGTATCAATTTAGACTTATCTAGTACAAAAGTTTAGATGAGTTGCTTGAAACACCCAGATCGTGACACGTACCTAATAAACCATCGAACCACCTAGCTTGTTTAAGTATATGGTATCATACCACTTTTGTTGATATTGATATATCTTGTGTTCTTGTGTTTTGTGGTAATCTTGCATGAGTTAAATTGTTTTTTTCGTTGTTTTATGAATGTTAGTTTGTTAAGCCACCTAAACCAAACCAAAGAAACAAAGTCATCGAAAGTTCCTAAAACTAGCTAGTAAGCCGAGTAAGGCGCAAACTTAATCCTCGTGGGAACGATATCCTACTTCATAAACTATATTGCATCGGAGGTGTGTCAAAATGTGCCTCTCATCAATTGGCGCCATTGCTGGGGATTGAGTTTCGAAGCTAAAGCTTAGCTTACGAACTTGAGTTAGGAATTTTTAGCTACTGCCACTCGCAATTTTAATGTTTTGGCTATCTTAGATTCCGAATTAGAAAAAAACATGCTCTGATGAAATTGTGCATTTGGAAGTCTTCTTTCATTTCCCGTTGATATGACCCTAATTGGAGTTAGGACAAAAAAGTTATCGCATTTGCAAGACACAAAGGTCATTTCAGGCAAATCTTGCAAAAAACTTGCTTGGAAAATTCGGCCAGAAAATTAGGTTCGCATTTTATTTTTTTGTACGTCTTAGATTCCGAACTGGAAAATTTTGTGCTGTGAGGAACTTGAAGTTTTTGAAGTCTTATTTCCAACCCCGTTAGTTTCGTGTGATTTGAAGTTCGGACGAAAACGATATAGCAATTCTAAGACAAGTGCTCAAAACCTGATTTTTTACTTGTCTTGCAAAATCATAGAAACGTTGTGCCTTGGATTTTAATTGTTTTGGACAAATAAATTCCGAACTAAAGAAATCTTCCTTGGTCAAAATTAAAGATTTTGAAGTTTTTTTTCAAACCCCAATGATTTCACCTAAAATGGAGTTAGGACAAAAAAGATATCATATTTTGAAGTTGTACGCACAAAATATGATTTTTGGACGAGTCTTGCCAAAACGTAGAATACGATTAGCCTCGTATTTTCACTATTTGAATAGTGAAAATACAATCTGGGAAAAATTCCTTAGTCAAAGTTGTAGCATTGGAAGTCTTCTTTCATTTGCCCCTGACCTTGTCTAAATAGGAGGTCGAACGAAAAAGTTATAAATTTTCTAAGTCGCATGCCCAAAACGCACTTAACCACCAACTTTCCTTTGGAAAGTGAAGTGGACATATCACATTTGGAAAGGACATTGCGACATGAAAAATTTCAACAAGAGAGGCTAAATCAAAAAAGAATTCAACAAGAAAGGATGAATCAACAAGGAGAACCACAAGGGGAGGCACAAGGAGCTGGTGGTGCTCTAGCAGCTGGAGGTGCTCAACCACCGCAACAACCTTTAATGGACTACGGTAAACCAACCTTAGGGGGGGCGCTTACCAGAGTACGAAAGCAAGAAGTGGACGCTAATAAATTTGAACTTAAGCTAGCTGTCATACAAATGTTACAAAATTCCTCTCAATTTTATGGCTTACCCAATGAAGATCCTAATGACCATCTAGGGGATTTCATGGAGTTAGCCGATAACTTCAAGTATGGAGGAATATCAGACGATGTCTTAAAGTTAAGGATATTTCCTTTTACTTTGAGGGATAGGGTGAAGCTTTGGTACAAGCAATTAAAGGGAACTCCCATAACTACTTAGGAGGAATTAGCTAACGCTTTCTAGGAAGAGTATTTCCCATACTCAAAGACAAACAAACTCGTTAAGGAAATTCTTAATTTCCAACAATTTGAAGGCGAGTCTTTGAGTGAAACATGGGGAAGGTTCAAGGAATTACAACGAAGTTGGCCACGCCATAACTTGATAGAAGAATGTTTGCTAAAGATTTATACTTTAGCCTTGGACCAATAGCACTGGGAACTCTTGATGCTGCCTCAAATGGAAATTTTTTTAGAAAAGGTAAGGAAGAAGCCATCTTTATCTTAGACGAATTGGCAGCAACAAACCGGTTAAGGGCTAGTGAGAGAAAGAAGCAACCTATGAGGGAGGTTAGAGAGCTTAGAGAACCACAAGAGCACAAAGGGATGCTTGAGCTTGATGCCCAGTCATCTTTCCAAGCTCAGTTGGATTTAACGGCAAAGCAAATGCGTGAAATGAACTCAAATAAGGCCAATGCCATGGCAATACAACAAAGCTGTGAAGCTTGTGGAAATATTGGCCATGAGTATAGTCAATATGCAATGCTAAACCAACATAGGGAACAAGCTAATTTTGTCAGTGGGCAAGAGCAAGAAGCAAACCGGAATGGGAACAACTCATATTCTTCAACTTACAATCCAGGGTGGAGGAATCACCCTAACTTCTCATGAAAAAGAGAAACCAATGACAACAACTTAGCCATTGTTGCTGACAAAGGACTTCCTTTACGGGCCCCACAATAAGGACCACCTCCTCATTTTCAAATTTTGGCAGTCTTAGCTAGTCAAGAAGCTAGGCATAACAACTTAGAGCAATTCCTAAAGGGACAAGCTACTGCAATGCACAATGTAGAAGTACAACTAGGGGAAATTGCAAAGGCAAATGCTACTCGAGCATCAGGCTCTTTTTCCAGTTCTACTAAGGAAAACCTAAGAGGTCACGTAAATGCTATCTTCTTGAGAAGTGGCAAGGAATTGGCATCAAAAGTTGTTAAAAGGAAAATGAGAAGGTGATTCCTACCAATGATAAGGAAAGAGTAGTGGAGAAAGAAACAAGTCTGCACGTTGAAATAGACGTGGCAGAAGATGAAGTTTACGTACAACCACCACCAATGATCTCTATTCTTCCTTTTCCGAATAGGGTAAAGAAGAAGATGGGGATGGATGAAAAATTTCTTCGTTTCATGGAGAAAATGAAGAACGTGCAGATTAGTGTCTCTTTTCTTGAGATGCTAGACCAAGTGCCACACTATACTAAGTTTCTAAAGGAACTTGTCACTAAGAAGAGAAAGTGGGATGACGGAGAGACTATTGCCCTCACGGCAAATTGTAGCTCTTTACTCTCTAAAAATCTTCTGACAAAACTTAAAGATCTTGGGAGTTTTATTATTCCTAGCTTCATTGGTGACATTGAGTTTCCTCATTGTTTATGCGATTTAGGCGCAAGTATCAATATGATGCCTTTATCTATATTTAGGGAACTTGGTTTGTGTGAAGTTAAACCAACCACTATGCTTCTGCAGTTGGCAGACCAAACAATTAAGAAACCTTTCGGTGTAGTTGAGGATGTCCTAGTTAAGATTGACAAGTTCATTTTTCCAGTTGACTTCGTAGTGCTTGATTTTCCAAAGGACAAGAAATGTCCACTGATTTTAGGCAAACCATTCCTCAACACAGCACACGTATTGGTAGACGTGCATAATTGAAGATTGGTTCTAAGAATTGGAGAAGATGAGGTTGAGTTTAAAATGATCAATTTGATGCGTCATCCTCAAGTAGAGGGGACATGCATTGAAGATTGTGTCATTGAGTTCTGTAAAGAAAATATCTTAAAAATCGAGGATACAGAGGAAATACATGTAGAAGATGAGGAAATTGATGAAGTCAAAGAGGAGGAAGTTGTCAAGAATGGTAAACTAGAGGAGTTGGAAATACATTTGAAATATTGAACTCTACCCTCAATAGTGAAAACTCCATCCTTGGAGTTGAAAGAGTTGCCCTCGCATCTAAGATTTGTATTTCTTATAGATGGAGGGAGGTTACCAATCATAATTCTTCAAGGATGAAGAGGATAAAGTGCTTGCAATAGTAAACAAATGGATAAAAGCCATTGCTTGGCAAATATCTGATATCAAGGGTATAAGCCCAGAAATTATGATGCATCATATCCATATGGAGGAAGGAGCGAGGCCGAGGGTAGACCAACAAAGAAGACTGAATCCTAACATGAAGAAGGTTATGAAGAAAGATGTGATCAAACTCCTAGAAGCCAGAATAATTTATCCAATCTCGGATAGTGAGTGGGTAAGCCCAATTCATTGTGTTCTGAAGAAAGGGGGAATGACAGTGATAATCAATGATGAGGGTGAGCTCATTCTAACACGAACTATTACCGGATGGAGGGTGTGCGTTGATTATCAAAAATTAAATGGCGCCACTAGGAAAGATCATTTTCCTCTTCCTTTTATTGATCAAATATTAGAAAGGATAGCGGGGTATTCTTACTATTGCTTTCTGGATGGGTACTCAGGGTACAACCAGATTGCAATTTATCCCAGAGACCAAGAGAAGACATCATTCACATGCCCTTTTGGTAGTTTTGCATATTGCAGAATGCCTTTTGGATTATGTTGTGCTCCAACAACATTTCAACGTTGCATGGAAGCTATCTTTTGGGAGATGAATGAGAAAATCATAAAAATTTTCATGGATGACTTCTCTGTTTTCAAAAACTCATTTGATCACTATTTGGACAACCTAGATAAGGTTTTAGAGAGGTGCGAAGAAAAGAATCTTGTGCTCAAGTGGGAGAAATGCCATTTTATGGTAGATGAAGGAATAGTTCTTGGGCACAAGATTTCAAAGGTCGGTATGGAAGTTGATAGAGCCAAGACTGAGGCAATAGAGAAAATGGCAGCACCAACCACAGTTAGAGGAATTAGAGCCTTTCTGGGTCATGCTGGATTTTATCGAAGATTCATCAAAAAATTCTCTAATTGCAAAGCCTTTGACTAACTTGTTAATGAAGGATATACCCTTCAACTTTGATGAGCAATGCCTGCAAGCATTCAATGCTCTCAAAAAGGCTCTTATCACAGCTCTGGTAATTTCATCACCGGATTGGAAGCTTCCATTTGAGTTGATGTGCGATGCAAGTGATCTTGTTCTAGGTTGTGTTCTGGGATAGAAAAAAGAAGGAAAGCTACATGTCATCTACTATGCTAGTAGAGTTTTGGCAAGGGCCCAACTCAATTATACAACCACAGAAAAAGAGATGTTTGCAGTTGTATATGCATGTGACAAATTCAGACCGTACTTGCTAGGGTCAAAAGTGATAATGTATACTGACCGTGCTGCTTTGAAGTACTTGTTCTCAAAGCAAGACGCAAGACCTCGCTTGATGCGTTGGATTTTGTTACTTCAAGAATTCAATTTGTCCATCAAAGATAAGAAAGGAGCGGAGAATGTTGTAGCTGACCATCTTTCTTGTTTAGAGAAAAGTGATGGTGTGGAAGTGAATGGAAAAATTCAGGAAGAATTTCCTGACGAAACTCTGATAACACTGAGTAGAGTACCCGAACCTTGGTACGCTAACTTTGCCAACTTTTTAGTTGGAGGAATTATCCGTAAGGACCTAAGTTATCCCCAAAGAAAGAAATGTTTAAGGGATGTTTGGATGTTTATTTGGGATGATCCATACCTTTTTAAGAGGTGTAGTGATGGGATGATTAGACGGTGCATTGTAGAATGGGAAGTAACAAACATTTTAGAGCAATGCCATAACACTCCATACTCGGGTCATTATGGAGCATCTAGGACTGCTTTAAGGGTTTTTGAGTGCGGATTTTATTGGCCTTACATCTTTAAGGATGCACGTACCTATGTTGAGCAGTGTAATCACTGCCAGAGAATGGGCAACATCTCAAAGAGAACGAGATGCCTCTATTTAAGAATTTTGGAGATAGAACTCTTTGATGTGTGGGGTTTGGATTTTATGGGACCATTCCCCACATCATACGGCAACAAGTATATCTTGGTTGGAGTAGACTACATTTCAAAGTAGGTAGAAGCTCTAGCGTCACCAACAAATGATGCAAGAATGGTAATCCGCTTTCTAAAGAAACTCTTCTCAAGATTTGGAGTGCTGAGAGCAATTATCAGTGATGGAGGATCACACTTTTGTAACAAACCATTTGAGATTCTGCTAAAAAGATATGGGGTGACGCACAAGGTAGCAACACCTTATCATCCCCAAACGAGTGGACAAGTGGAGCTCACCAATCGAGAGCTCAAGAAAATCTTGGAAAAGACAGTCAAAACTGCAAGAAAGGATTGGTCAAACAAGCTTGACGATGCCTTATGGTCATATCGTACGACATTTTGAACTCTATTAGGAATGTCACCTTATCGGCTTGTTTATGGCAAAGCATGCCATCTTCCTATGGAACTTGAGCATCGTGTATTTTGGGCCATCAAAGCCCTTAATTACGATTATAAAAAGGCAGGGGAACAAAGAATTCTCCAACTCTCTGAGTTAGAAGAAATTTGGGACCTAGCATTCGAGAGCTCGAGACTCTACAAGGAAAGGACCAAAAAGAGACATAATGCCCACATTATCCGAAAAGATTTCAAAGAGGGCCAACATATTCTTCTCTACAACTCACGACTGAGACTCTTCCCAGGGAAGCTCAAATCTAAGTGGAGCGGACCATACCAAATTGTCAAGGTATACCCTTTTGGGACACTTGATTTGCAAGATAACAAAGGGATAGTTTTCAAGGTTAACGGTCAAAGGTGCAAAATCTACCTTGGTGGAGGCATCATTAACCAAATTGCGGAAGTGCAATTGGTTAATATGTTGTCCAATGCATGAACATGAAAATAGTCAAGCTGAGGACTTTAAACTAGCATGTTTAGGATTATTTTTATTTTAATTATTTTTCACCTTTATTATTTTACTAATAGGGTTTATGTCATCTTTTATGGGCAGAGAATAGAGAGGAAGAATGATGTGCTCAAAGTACATAAGTTTAGTGTATTTCTTACTCAAAAAAACTTCTAAGAGACATTTGCATTATCATTCTTAGTACGGCGAAAGAAACATTGAGGATTGAGCACCGTGACCTTTTTCATAAGATACACTCCACACAATTCGTGAATACCGTGAGAATAAGAGGTGACTCGAATAGGTTTAAAGCCAAAAGGGTCGCAAGGAAAGGTACTAGTTCATCATGGTACTCCAATTGTGAGTTGTGCATGTTGCAAAGGTCAGAGTTAGATCTGTAAATATAGTTGTCCCCTTTTACCTGTAGAGAATAAAGAACAGGATGTTTTGTGCTAAGTATAAGTGTTTAGTGAGAGTCTTAGTCTTCAGAAAAATCCTGATAGATTTGTGCCTGATCATTTTGAAGCAAGCAAAAGAGACGTTAAGACTCGAGAGATGCAAAGAGAATTTAGAGAGACATTCGAGAGGAACATCAAAGTGTGCCTACAGAAGAAGGATGGCGAGATTTGGGTTCTGTCACAAGTGTGAGAAGTTGGAGCACGACGGTGTTTGCAACAAACATAGTACAATTTTGCAAACCAAGCGAACTATCCTATTGCGTCAAGACCCCGTTAAGCTTCATGTTGAAAAGGTTGCGAGACCAGGGAGTTCGTCTTGGTACGCAATTGAAGAACTGTGTGAGTTGCGGATATCAAAGTTGCATCTTTGATGGTGATTATATTTGCATAGTACTATACGCCAATCGAACGACCGTGCTATTACATCGTGACCCTACTAGGCTTAGTGCCAAACAGGTTATGATAACTGACAATCCATTAAAGAAATGACCCATCAGAATGGGGCATCTGGTTTTCAAGCTCTCCAGGAATGCAGCGTAAATAAAAGCAAAAAAAAACACAAAAAAACTAGATTAGATTATTATAAGTGAGTTTATATTATAAGTGTGTAGTTTTTATGTATATAGTATATGTATAGTACACCGTATATAGATGGCGTACTAAAATCTAGTCATTCACGAACAAATGGCGTACGCCAGTCATTTGTGGCGTACGCCACTTAGGTCAGAACAGGGCAGAATATAAGGGCAGGATGCAAAATTTTAGGTCATAATTACAAATCCTCTCGCACCTGAAAACCAAAATTGCAAACCCGCAGGAGCCCAAACCTGCTAACCTCCATGACACATTACCCAATACAAAAAAATAGTGCACGATGTCAGAAGGTGAAGGAACTAGCCAAATTTGCCAAACAGAGAAGAGGAAGCATCAACAGACTCCTACGCCATCAACATCATCTGTATCATCACCTACCGATTTAGATGACATCCGCAATCGTTACGATGTTCCCTTCCCAATCTTTGATGAGTGGGAGGGAGAGAGGTATCAAAAGATCTCCTTAGTAGATGCTATTAGCCACTTTAAGATTGATTGGGTTGATATGGAGAAGTTAGGAGTAGCTGATGAACTGAAGGATGATTTGCAGCAATTAGGCACGGAGTATTTTGCTGATAAGAGTATAGCTGCTAGGCAGGAGCTCTGTTTAGAGTTCTATAGCACTTTACGGATTGTGCCAAATAGAAAAACTTTCACTACTAGGTTGTTTGGCGAGAAGTTTAAGATGAGGGATACTGATTTGATTGACCTCCTTAAGCTTAAGCCTGGAGGAGGTCTCTTAAATTTTTACTCAACTATTGAGGTCCACGCTGAGTGGAGAGAAATCACGGGCATAGATAGATACGAGTCAGGATGGGCTACAAATTCCCTTATTAGGGAACCACATTTGGCGATCCTTCATCGCTTTATGACTCTGACCTACAGTGGTCAATGGGAGGAGTCAAAGGTTTTTCGCCCCAACTTTATGCCATTGACTGCATGCGCCATTCTAGAGACTTTAGCACGTATGCCATGATCATTGATTACTTTGATAGAGTGATCGGTGATAGGGAACCTAGGCGTTTATATTTAGGCATATCATATCTGTCATCGCAAAAGTGAAGAGCCCTGAGCTATATGCAGATTTGGAGGGACCAAAGACCAGGCCAATTAGGCTAGGCATCAAGAAGCTTCAAAAGAGCTACCTCGTGGAGAAGATTAGAGTGGATGGTGAAGAGGTAGTTCGATACAAGCCTTAGGCGATGTGCTAGGCTGTTATAGATCGCTTCGCCAGATTGGGTCTTCCGATGCTAGTACAGGAGCAGAGCACTCCAGGTTAGGTTGGCGTACGCCAGCTAGGGCAGAATCTGAATTTATATATTCATACACCCGCTGCTTTTTGCCATTACTCACCCACATCCGAAACTTTCACCCACAAATCACAAGTCTAAGGCTCACCGACCTCTGACACACGTTACCGAACACCCAGAATGACTTCTCTAATGGTGGGTGATGCAAGATCTTATGAAGACTATTACTGGACGACTAGAAGGGAGTTTCTTTTCTTTTCTTTTTATTTTTCTTTGCTTATTTTCTATTTATTTATATAGTATATGTCACTCAATTTTGTTCTTTCGCTTATAGTTGTGACTTTAAGTGATATTGTATTAATGTGTTTACTTTTGTGTTTGCTTGCTTATCTTTATTTTGTGTTTTCGAGATGTGTTTATTCGTATCTTTGGTGATTTGCTAGGGAAGTGTTCCCATTTTGAGCTCTGCAAGGTTCAATCTCCTTGCTGCTTCTTAACGTACTAGATCATCGAGATAAAACTATCTCAACTTTGTTTTCTTTTTGTAATTAGGTGTTTATTAGTATCGTAGACACCTTGAGGACAATGTGTCATTCAAGTGTGGGGGAGGGTTCCTTCTAGGAATCTTCCTTTCTTAGGTTGTTTAGAGTGTCTAGGATATGGCAAGAATTTTTCAAAATTTGACCCCCCTCAAAATTTTTTAACTTGTGTTAGAATTTTATCAAACTCTTAGTTAGGGGATTTAATTCGAGCACAAAGCCTAGGAATTGGTAGAAACCTCATACTTGGTTGTTTAAACGAGTAGTTTCACTATGTAAACTAGACTAGAGGGTTATTGAGTGAACCTTGTGAGGACTTGAGCCGACGGAAGAGACACCAGTCTCTATTTTTCATAAGGTGCATACTAGTGTTAGTTGATCGAGGCATCCTACTAGTACTTATCATAGTCTAGGTTTATCATAGTCTAGGTTGCGTGGAAGTTAGTGAGATGACGAGGCATTCTTTGATATTTGAGCCTAGAGCCTTAGAGACAAAATCCTTAATTACCAATTGCATTAAACCATTTGAGTTGAGCCTTTTCTTAATCTTAGATAAGGAAGCCAATTATAAGCCAAACTTGACCAAATTTCTTTACCTTTGACCATTTGATCTAAGGACTTTTAGGATGATTTGTATTGGGATGGTTTAGTTGGTAGCTTTGTCACTATAGCTTCAGTGGTTGGATTGGTGATAGTAGGATGGATAGAAAGTGAAGCCGAGTTTTGCCTAGATATGCTCAGTTTGTATAGTTTGTTTTATGTTTGTGAAAAAAAGTGAAAAGAAAAAAAAAGAAAGAAAAAAAGAGAAAATAAAAAAAATGGAAGAAAAAGAAAAGAAAATGAAGTAAAAAAGAATGTGAAGTTGGATAAAGCATGGTTTCAAGGCAAAACTTGAGCTTTTAGGTCTTAGTACATAGGAATATTGGGGAGTATGCTATTATACTTGGTGAGGATGTTTTAGACTAGATGAGAGAGTGCTTAGTTTTTGTATATAGTCCTCGGATTGGGTGGTTTAGCCACTATCCATACATATTTACCTCACCCTAACCTTTAGCCCCATTACAACCCGATGAAAAGCCCCCCCATCATTGACAACCATTATGACATTTAGATAATGCTGAGTAGGACGTAGGATGCTTTTAGATATTGACCTATATGCGAGTGATAGGAAATTGACCACGTACACTATATGAGTGATACACTTTACTATCCTTGAGAGTTTAACCTTCTAGTGTCTTTTACATAGAGTCAACACTTATTTAAACAATAGAGTGTTGAGGTGTTTACTAATTCATAGTACTTTGGGTTTTGAATTAATGAACTAACTAGGTTTATGGTGAGATTTTGACATAAGTTGATGTTTTTGAGGGAAGTTAAGTTTTGATCGAGTCTTGCCAAGTCTTTACTTCATTATGTGTTTCGTGTGTTTTATATGATTTCTGTTTTGTCTGTGTCCGCATTTGAGTTTTGCTTGGGGACAAGAAAAGATTCAAGTGTGTAGGGTGTGATGAGTGTCAAAAACACTCATTACTTATGTACATTTTAGTGTAAGTTTAGCATTTGTTACATATCGTTTTTACGAGTTTTCTAAGTCTTTATCTCATTTTTGTACATATTGTTTTTTTGTCGTGTTTGTTCATTTTTCTTATGTTTTCTTTATGTTTAGGAGCTTCATGGACGATGATATCACAATGCACGATCAAGATCACAAGGTTGCGAGCAAAATCGCATTGACAAACCAAATGCACCAATTATTTCTGAGGCTAACCATGTAGTTCGCCGGGCCAAACCTCTTGCACAAGAAAATTCATAACTTCCTCGTACAAAGTCGGATTGAGGCGCTGTTAGTGAAATTGAAAAGAAGACATCCTTACTTACAATTTGTCAAAAGGAAATCTTCCAATTCGTTGTCTAAGATGGGAAAGTGCTTAATTCAATATCATGGGCTGATTCTGTCCGAGTGGGCCAAACTTGATGGTTGATTTGGGTCAAACTTTGGGCTTCTTGGCCCAAATCCGTGGCTGCCAATTTGAAAGGATAAGATGACTCAAATTGGCTGTGACTTGAAGGGAACAAGGATGGCTACACTTCATTTAACTTCTTGCTTACAAGTCCTAAAGCCATTTTAACTTTGCTTGCTAAGTCCTAAAGTAGGAAACATGTTTGGAAGAGTTGGTTAGATATTTGTAAAAGAATTAGTTTGTTAAGTTAGTTTTGGCTTGTAATATGACTTAGGATTATTATGTTAGTTAAGTAAGCAAAAGGTGGCAGCCAAGAGAAGAAAAAAAGTACCAAAGAAGGAGAGAAAGAAAGGAAGAAAGAAAGAAGGAAAAGAAGGAGAAGGAAGGAGAAAAAGAAGCTAAGGCAAAACCAAGCCTTGGCTTGTACTTGTAAAACCTTCTACTCTTTTACTTATTGCTCTCTTGCTTTGATCATGTAAGATAATATGTATGTTGATGTTGTTTGTGTAATATATATGTTTGTTTGTATGTTTATGTTAAGCATGTGTGAGTAGTTAGTTTTGTGGTGTGATGCCTTGATCGTTAAGTAAGCTTGTGGTCAAATGGTTAAAAATGAAATGGATCATGTACTTATTAAAGGACTTAACGCTTGTTCTAATTTGATCACCTAGAAACATGATTAAAATCAAGTCTTGAGACCGAAAGGAGATAGACTTGATCGAAAGTTTAACTTGTTGATCCGTTGCCTCGTGAGATGAAAATCTCACTTGGTGATTGGTTATCCAAAAAGGTGATGTTTATAGTTGTTGCTTAGTTAGGATTTTGTGACTCGTGGGGGCGAAAGCACATCGAGTTCACTTGATCTTAGGTAAGTATCAATTTAGACTTATCTAGTGCAAAAGTGTAGATGAGTTGCCTTAAAACACCCAGATCGTGACACGTACCTAATAAACCATCGAACCACCTAGCTTGTTTAAGTATATGGTATCATACCACTTTTGTCTATGTTGATATATCTTGTGTTCTTGTGTTTTGTGGTGATCTTGCATGAGTTAAATTGTTTTTGTCGTTGTTTTATGCATGTTAGTTTGTTAAGCCACCTAAACCAAACCAAAGAAACAAAGTCATCGAAAGTTCCTAAAACTAGCTAGTAAGCCGAGTAAGGCACAAACTTAATCCTCGTGGGAACGATATCCTACTTCATAAACTAAATTATATCGGAGGTGTGTCAAAACGTGCCTCTCATCAATAACTTATTGAAACGTTAAGAAATATTTGAAAAACAGGAAGTGGTGGGTTGAGATACTCACTTTAAGTCGGTTTCTACTTCCTACTACTTGTTAACCTCTTCATTCGTCATACTTAGTTATTTCTTATATCAAGTAAATGATGATTTGATGTGCAAAATAAGATCAATGAAGAGGATAATTTGCCAATTGATGGGACAACAAGAGAGAGATATTTGGTAAGCTTGCAAACGAACATTCTTTATCTTAAAATAGTCATAATTTTGTTACGATGAATAGTGATAATAAAAAAAAGGAGGAAATCAATTGTGTTCCAATTTTAAAAGAATTCAAAATTTTTAAAAGGGCTCCGAACAATAAGAATGATGAAGAATATACTCCTTTTGTCAAAATCTATGCATGTTTAATGCAGTAAAAACTTAATTACACACAAATAAAAAAGGGCATAACAGTACTATAATTTGCTATGTAATCTTAACAAATACACATTATTCAATTTGTCATATGATCGACCGAAAGAAACTGCAAGCATAACACACACAAAAACAGATTTGTCTATCCATAAAACTGAGGCAACAAAAAATAATAAAACTCTAATTAGAACTAACGTCGGTAGTCCTCATAGGCCGAAGAAGAAACTCATGCAAATATCTCAGCCCCTCGTCTATGGTTAGGTAGCTCAGTGCCTTAGAGTTCATTAAACCCACCACCAACTTATGCACCTCGTTGCCTCCAACCCTATACCTCGAGTACTTCAAATCCGAAACTATC